>JANHZT010001990.1:100582-118386 GCA_032468215.1 Stegonotus admiraltiensis | reverse complement strand
GCTGTTCACCGCCCTGGGTCCTTCGGGAGAAGGGCGGTATACAAATAAAATTATTATTATTATTATTATTATTATTAACTGTTAAAGAAGATCATAAGCAATCATGATTTCACTTAGCGACCACTTCACTTAACAACTGAGTTGCTGGTCCCAATTATGATTGCTAAAGGAGAAATACCTGTATTGACTTTTAATAAAAAAGGAATAATTCTTTTTATTGCCAGTTGTGATTGCTAAATGAGAAGTACCTGCATTGAATCTTAATAAAAAAGGCATACTTCTTTTTACTCACTAGATAATTTCAAGAGCTGTTTAAATTAACACAAATCTGAATTGTTTTGCACATATAAATGGGCAATTTTGACTTTCCCTCAGCCCAATCTAAATGTTAAAGGGAAAATAGAAGGAGGAAGAAATATTAGATGTTTGGTCAGCTTGAGTTATTTATTAAACTATTTTTTTTAATTAAAAACTTTATATGTCGGCCCAAATCCCGGTGACTCTGGGTGGCTTACAACATTAAAAACTACAACATAAAACCATTTCTCACTCATGCTAGCAACAACACACTCAGGTCAACTATTTGATTGATTCTATCTCTATTCAGAGTCCCCAGACTAGCTGACAAAACCATGTCTTCAGGGCCTTTTGGAAAAGCAACAAGGTGAGGAGGAATCATACTCCTGGGGCAATAATGTTCCATGAAGAAGGGACCACCACTGAGAAGGCCCTTTTTCACAGATGCATAAGTGTATAGCAATAAAGGTAGAGTTAAAAGAAATCTTTAAAAATATACAGATTGAATATGAAAAATTAAAAGCGCCCAATATTTCATGAAAACCTACGTTAAAAATGTGGAGCCCACATTGTTTTAAGTTTCCATGCTATTATCCATATATAAGAATACAGTTTTAAGAATCCAATTCTAGAAATTAACCAATGAACTCTTGGTTTTATTCAACGATGGCTTCCGAATTTATTCTTAAATTCCTTAGATAATGTGAACACTTTTTGTTGTTTCATGCATGTACTGTTCTTATTATATACTAACCTGCCACATGGGGTTCTAATTAAGACTTGCATTATAATCTTATCAACAGTCTAATAACAAAATAAGGCACAGCAGCACAAACTTCTGTATTTTTTCACTTCCACACAAGGCTTCTGTGTCAATAAAAACAGCTCTATATCTCTCTAATCCCACAACATCAATGCCACTGGAGAGCTTAGTTGATTTATGCCAGGCTTTCCACAGTGCAATTGAAACTTTTGTTTTTGTTTGTGGAGATGCTGGATTGGCTCCATTCCCCCATGGAACAGCTTCATCTAATTCCTTTTGCTGGCTTCTATATCAGTTTCCATAAGAGGTTGAGTGCTTTGCAGTTCTTCCACAATAAGATAGAATGAAATTTCAGAATGCTAGCAGTGCCCTCTTTTTCTTAAGTGGAGAAAAGCCAGCATACACATAGGATAATACATGCCTCACTTTTAATGGACACAATGGAGTCTGGAATTTTGGTCATAAATTGTTGTGGTCGCTAAGGAGTCACCACACGATCTGACTCAATCTAATCATAAAGTGATTCATTGCAGTCATTAGATGAATCATGTGGTTGTTTAATGAATCCATTCTCCTGAATGTCACAAATCATGATCATGTGATTGTGGGACACTGCAACGAGTCATAAATGTGAGCTGGTTGTCAAGTGCCTGAGATGTGATCATGCAATTGTAGGGAGACGGAGCAGCAGTTGATGTGTTGTAAATAACATTTGTGGGGTTGTACCTTTATAGTTGTTAAGTGACTCGTCATTAAGTGAAAAGTATATGTATTCATTTTTTTCTCTTTTCCTCTTTTGGTAGGAGCATGAGTGAATACAATAACACTTAAAATTATATATCGCTTCACAGTGCTTTACAGTTCTCTCTAAGTGCTTTACAGAGTTAGCTTATTGTCCCCAACAATCTGGGTCCTCATTTTACTGACCTCGGAAGGATGGAAGGCTGAGTCAACCTTGAGCCAGTCAGAATCGAACTGTCGAACTGCTCGCAGCCGGCAGTCAGCAGAATTAGCCTGCAGTACTGCATTCTAAGCACTGCGCCACCATGGCTCTTTATTTGAATGAATTCTTTACTTTGCAGCAGCTCAAGGCAGGACAGTGATATTTACTGCTTATTCTCAGGATTTCAGTCAATAGAATTTCCATTCAGGCATTATTCAGATCCAAAGTGACAAGTGCTTCAAATCCAATATGGTACCCTCTTTGTACTTGTTGGCATCTTATTAAGGAGACTGTGTCTTTTCCTGGGCTTGCATAAGGCAGCCACACAGGCTTAGGAAAATATATATCTGAATATTACTTATATATTTTTATCAAATTTATATAGCCACAACCTCACCAAAGTGACTCTGGGTGGTGCATAACAATATTGCTAATTGCTAATAATCCATTCAGGAGGCTGTGATACAGTGCTGCTGTGAAAAATCCATGTGGATTGAAGCAGGAGATCAGGCTAATAAATAAATGATTGCAACTTACTGTTGCCTTCTTAGCTCAAATGTAAATCAAATCAACGGTGATGCTTATGGACAGGGCAGGACAATTTTTTCTATTCGCCCTCCCTTGAGTTTTTGGAGAAAAACGCTGAGTTTTATTTTTTTCTAAAAAAAAAGTTGCATATATTTTTTACTTCTATATTAAACTACAGCTTCATATATATCTCCCTATAAATTTGGGGAGATGTATGTCCAGATTCTAGAACTGGGACAGAGCTATATCTTCCAGATTAGGACAAAAACAGGATGTGGAAAGAAACAGAAGGGCCTACTCAGAATTAATAGTCCAGTCATGACACTTTATAGAGAGGGAGAGAGAGAGGGAGGGAGGGAGGTGAGAGGGAGGGATGGAGAGAGAGAGAGAGACTACCTCCGTCTAGCCATAGCACAGGAATTATATATGGGATTGCCCACAGAATCTTTTAAAATGCAGCTGTTAAGGAGATAGTTTTCCAGATGCCAAGCAGATACGACCACACTGCCATCCTCTGCTATAAAGATAAATCAAATGGAAAGGGTAAAAGAGAACCCACCCAGTTCTAATACTCATAAATGATTGTGTCTTTTAAAATTTATTCAAGCTATTTGCATCTCATAAACCCTATTTATCACCCACTTTTCACTGGATTTATGGTAAATCCAGTAGAAACAGAAAAACTGAATTAAGAGGCTAGTGAATAAAAAAACCTGCTATAGATATCAGGTTTAGGCATGCTGAGAAATGTCGTCTTTTATTCTGTTGATTTTGCTCAAGTGCATGTTACTAGGCTACACAAACAATGCCAAGCCAACCAGCTACAACACCAAAAGGCACAGGTTTCTCCCCCTGTAATCATAATGACACAAAGAGATAGAAGATGATGCCCACACATTAAGTGCTATAGCAGCACAGTGCCGAACTACAGACTGTACTTAGAAATGTATCTTTGATGAAGCGGATGAAGAGCACGCAGCTCCAAAATGTTATGAAATGGTAGAATTACCATAAATCGACAACAAAGCTTCCATGAATGGAAGAAAATTACAAGGCTCTTAAAGCATTCTAATGTAAAATTCACTGCATTCATACTTAGCATGTAAATTTTTTTTTTTCAGAAACTGAAGAGCTTTTCTGAATGCATGATATGCCAGACATTTCACTCCCCCAATACCCCTTATTTAGCATGTTTAATAAGCTTGGAAAAAATGCCTTCATTATTGAAAAGGCACCTACACCCAATCCTAGTATATTACTTTAGATTCAAGAAGACCACTTTTTGAAACGCAGGGTGTCACAGTCTCTAGCAAGCTACATATGCTGTCTATTTGAGAGCTTGTATCGGTTCCTCTTGTTTCAGAACTGATTGTTGTTTTAGCTTGTTATTCTTGTATTCACACTGGAATCAGGTTCCAGTTGTAGATGTTGATAGTAAGCATCAGGCTTCTGATTCTGGCACAAGACATGGCCCTCTATCTCACACTGTGATTTCCCTCCTTTCATGAAGCATCCTAACCTCACAGAAAGCGGCATGTATCTATACTGTATGTATCATTGTTCCCTCGAATACTGAACTCATGTTATTCACTGACAGTAGCAATATCAGGAAACAACAATTCAAAGCAGAAATACTTTTTAAAAATCCAGAAGACATTAGCAACAACTCAGTGAGAACCAAATATGCTCAGAGACTTCAAGGGTTTTTTTCCCTGATTAGAAATGAAGCATAAATTACTGGAATTGATTGAGGATAGATGAGAATTAATGACACCAAGCTGGCAGGAATAGCCAACACCCCAAAAGATAGGCCCAAGATCCAGAAGCTTTGAACACTGGGGCCTATCTAACAAAATGAAATTCAATGGTAAGAAAAGTAAGGTTTTACACTTAGGCAAGAAAAATTAAATGTACAGATGTATAGAATAGGTAGAACCTGGCTTAATAGCTATGTTTGCAAGAGGAATCTTGTAGTCCTACTGGACAATCACTTAAATATGAGCTTGCAGAGTGCCACGACCACCAAAAAAGCCAATGAAATCTTAGGCTGCATTAACAAAGGGATACAATCATGATCATGCGAAATGTGAGTACCACTTTATAATGCCTTGGTAAGACCGCAGTTGGACTATTGATCCAGTTTGGGTCGCCACAATATAAAAAATAATGTTGAGACTTTGGAAGAATGCAGAAAAGAGCAACAAAGATGATTAGGGGGCTGGGAATTGGGTATGTCTAGTCTAGTGAAAAGAAGGACTAGAGGTGATATGATAGCAGGGTTCCAATATTTGAGTAGCTGCCACAAACAAGAGGGGTCTACCTGTTTTCCAAAGTACCAGAAAGCAGGACAAGAAGCAATGGATAGAAACTAAGAAAGGAGAGGAATAACCTAGAAATTTCCTGGTAGGGAGAACAATTAACCCATGGAATGGATTGCCTTCAGAAGTTGTGGGTGCTCTATCACTGTAGGTTTTTAAGAACTGATTGGGCAGCCATTTATCCAGAATGGTATAGGGTCTCCTGCCTGAGCAGAGGGTTAGGGTGAACATCTGAACAAAGTAGCTTCTGAAATTTTAGTTAAAAATTATCAACTACACCACTAATATAACCTTTATTCAAATATTTTTCAACATTTATTTCCAAGAAGAGATTTAAGTGAAAGTCTTATGGGTGAAGAACAGTGTTCTCACACTTAACTAGTTATGAGGATGCCATGTGAATTTCTTTCCTTGTTTAATATCTCAAAACCAGTCTTCAATCTCTCTCTTATGATCACATTCGAATTAAATCTCAAGAAGACTTTGGAGGATAGATCTGTTCCCATCAAGATTTTCTTCACTGGCATATCTAGAGAGACTTCAGGCAGATGAAAAATGTTTTAGAAACATTTTAAAGAGAAATTCTCAAACATTCTGAGAGTATGGCAAAAAAAGAGGTAGAGACAAAGACAATGACAGAAACTTCTTTCACAGAGCACTGTGATAAACTAAGGAAGATTTCAGTATAGCATAAATACTTTTTCCTAGTCTCTTCATAGAGGCCTGGACATACATTATTGGAAAAGAGTTACCATGTTCCTATCACATGCTGTATTAGCTTTAATATTTTGGCTACTTAATAAGACAGTGGTATATGCTTCCAAAGTGATTGGAAAGAATTGTTTCAGACCAGATGTAATGTTGCATTTCCCTGTATTAAGGCAGACTAGCTTTTTTTAAGCCTCAAAAAAGTGCCAATGCTTTAAGAGTCACATTAACATTAACTTTAATGAGCAGATTCCTTAAACAGTGAGATCTTTCTTTCAGGCTCATATCTGAATTACTTAATGAATACCAGAGAAGTGTTGTATTTGTGTGAGGTCCAAAGCACCAAAGTATACACAACTCTATTGTTTATGTTAATACAGATTCAGGAAAGTAATATTTGTTATAAGAAGCATAAACATGGAAAAATAGTGTAATATTTTATATGTTAAGCAGATCAATATGGGTTACTTTAATTTGCCACAAAGGCATACAGTACAAAGCTTATTAATTTAAACTGAAAGGAGATAGAACGTGTTGCCATAGCTATATTTTAGCGGTCGCCAAACACCTCCAACTCCATTCTTCCCACTCCTTGAAATGCTCTTATTCTGAACTTCTTGCTCTTTAGAATAAGGCACACTTAGGATGTCACCTAAAAAACTGATTTTAGCAAAGCCAAATGTTTGGTTTATAAGGATAATCAATCTTTCTTTAATTAATAACTTCATTTTGTCTGTCTGAAACCTTATTGCTTCAAGAAAAAAATTCCCTACATTACCCATCTATATTGTAAATAAAATAAACATCCCATTCCTCACATTTAACAAACATTTATTTTTCCTATGTGAGAATTCTTCAAAAGTAATTCTTCGAAAGTATTCAAAAATTATGTTAAATCTTATGAGTTTACAGTCTCAATAAAAAAGATATGTTTAAAAATGTAGTTGTATGATATGAACAACAAAAATAGTTTTGCATGTATGTGAGAGAGAGAGAAAAAGAAAGAAAAGGCCTGATTTTCAAAATATTGCAGACACAACATATATTGTTTAATATTCAACAAATATTTAACCAGTTTCGCATTAGATTATATCATATTTTTCTGATAACCTCTTAGTGCTAATTCCAGTATTAACAGATAGTAGAGTTTTCCTCACTTAAAATATTTGGAAAAAACTGTATACTAAAAGAAAGGGCAGAAGATGCTAAAATATTCCCCCACAGAATTTACCAGGTCTGCATAACATGTAAGTTAATAAATGTAGGACCACACATAAACCTTTTGGTAATCTAACATTTTTCAGAAATATTTTCCTCAATGGTGAATGGGAAATTATGGAAATTGAAATGAAACTCATCTGAAGGGAATTAGATCAGGGAAGGTACATTATGTCTGTTCTAAATTGTTAAGCTAAATTGTTTTGTGCTACTCACAAGCCTAAGTTAATAGACAGCCTATAATTGGTCATGTGAAGTTATGGCGAAAAATCTACCTGAAGGTATGATTTAAAAAACTGTGTGCCATTTCAAATGTCAGTAAAAAAATGAAAAGGAATTAGAATCAGGAGCATCAATATTCCAGGTATGAATTGCCAACGTCATAGCATAACCTTACATGTTACTTTGAAATTAGTAGTAAATATCTCCATAAACACTTAATAAAACCATTAAAAAAATTAGACAAGACATAAAAAGCCCTTGCTTCAAAGAATGGCACTGCACAAAAATACAAGATTATTACAAAACTGGGTTAAATTTAAATTAAGATATCTATTTAGTATGAATTATATGTGAAAATATACATGTGTGACAAAGTGCTTTCCTTGTGGAGGGAGTAGAAGAAAACTGCATAAATCAGTTTGCTATCCAAGCATACAATTTTGAATTTTTAAACAGTCTCTACATCTTTTCCTTCCTTGCCATGAGCAATTCCTCCAACTGAGAGAAAATTAAATAAGGCAACGTAATTAATTTCTGGCTCCTGTTTAAACTCTTAGGTTCATGTGTGGCTCAAAAGCCAGAAACATCTTTACTTAGCTCCATCTTCTGAGGGGTCATGATGATGGTGAAATACTTAGGGCCATTGTTACTTTCTACTTTTTGTGTGGTATTATTGCATTTTGTACAGTATTGTATTTTTATTGTTTTTAATAAATCCTTAATTTTGTACACCACCTAAGGATGCACACTGCGTGACAAATTTCAAGTAAAAGCTATGAATAGACAAGGGCATAACAACCTGATTAAAAAAGCTCTAATTTTGTTTGTGTATTATACAATGGTTATAAAATGAAATTAATGTAAAACATTGACCACTCAGCCATTTAAATTTTCTTTGGCTTTACCATCCATAAGCCTCTCCATACACCCAGTGATTCTAACTTCTAAATTTTGTGAATAAAACACCGATAAAATTGATCCAGGATATTTTTACTGCCATGTTTCCCCGAAAATAAGACATGTCCTGATAATAAGCCCAATTGGGCTTTCAAGCGCACGCACTATAGTAAGCCCCCCCAAAAATAAGCCCCCCCAAAAAACTTATACGCATGTGCAGCTGCTGTGCAAACAGCACGAGGTGAGGAAGCCAGGCCGGGGGAGGATGAACGGTGGGGGAACATGCCCCACATGCACCTGCCATCTACCCGGAACGGCCTCGTGGAGGCTGCTCCCACAAATTGTAGCTTGCGTGCCCCTTCTCTTAGTGGCAAGATGAGCTTTTGTCAGTTTCAAAAGTTTTCAATAGTTCTGCTGGATTCTTCTTTCTTCTTTACAAACCGTAAGACAGACACAGGCAGTCTTTAACTTACAACCATTCACTTAGTGACCATTCAAAGCAGGTGTGAAATGCTCTGAAGTCTGCTACCGGTTTGCTTTGCAACCGGTTTGCTGTGCGTGCGCATGTGCAGTGCATGCCAAATGCATGCTTTGCACGTGCATGCGCAGTGCTCATCAAACACGCACTTCACATGCATGTGCACCACAGGTACTACCGCGCAGCGTAGAAAAAGGAGGATTTTCTAAGGTAAGTAGAATAGTGAAGGGGTGAACAGCTGTGCCACGTGATTTATATTTGCTAGAAAGCAGGAAATCCTGCTTTATAGTGAATATAAATCGCGCAGCACAGCTGATTGTCTGAAATACTGGTTCATCCAAACCGGAAGCATTTTTTACTACCGGTTTGCCTGAACTGGTAGCATTTCACCCCTGGTTCAAAGTTATAACGGTGCCACAAAAGTGACTTACAACTGTTCCTCATGATCACAAGCATCAAAGCATTCCTTACAATCATGTGATTAAAATTTGGGTTCCTGTATTTACAAAGGTTGCAGCATCCTGGAGTCATGTGATCGCCATTTATGACCTTCCCAGATGGCTTCTGACAAGCAGAAGCCAGATTTGCTTAATACACTCACATGAATGTAACAACTGTAGTGATTTGCTTAACAACCATGGCAAAAAGGTCATAAAATTGGACATGATTCACTTAACAACTGGCTTGCTTAGGAAGTGAAATTCTGGTCTTAGTTATGGTTGTAACTCGAGGACTACCTATATATGTATGCCCTGCCTTTGTCCCTCTCCCCTTCTAGCAAAATTCTAAGCTCCAGGCAGCTGCTTTCTGACTTTCCTGGTTATTCAAAAAACTAACAGGTTTGGTTTTGGGTTCTAATTTATCCCAGTTGGAAATTTAGGCGTATGTCTTCTCTTCTAATCGACAATATATAAGAATTGCTCAAGTGAAGCTTTTTTTGGTAAGGAGACGGTGAGTGTTGTCCAGTTACAATGATCATCAGAGGGCTCCTGAGTTAAAACCAGGACAGGCCAGAAAATAAAATCTGGGAATGGACAGTACTTCAGTCCCAAAAATATTGCTATACCCCAAAGTCAAGACTGTGATAGATGTAGGGCATTTTTACATGTAATACTCCTTTCATGTGCAGATACACACACATACACACATGCAAGCACCTGCACATATCACAGCTATGTCTGCACAGAATGCTGGTGTATTATATTTCTTTTTTGCATGGAATGGAAAAGGGGCTTGTCAAATGTGAAAATTTCTTAGAGAAATTTGTTAATTTCAAAGTCAAAGGGTCCTCAAAAAATCTGAATCTAACAGGAGAATTTTCAGCCGTGACAAGTGTAAATTCCTACTTCTGAGTAGCAGAAAACCAAATGCAAACATATGAGACTAAGGAGAGTTCATTTGGAGTTTGCATGCGTCTAGAAGTGGAACCCAAAATGAATGCAAGAAAGCTATTTGATGCATTTTAACCATTTGATGCAAAAGGGCAATATAATCTTATTATTTTATCTTTATTTATCAAACAAATTTATATAGCTGCCCACCAGCTCAGTGACTCAGGCAGCATACAACATTAAAGGATTGCCGCATTCACTTAAGAACAACTACGCTTGCTTAAGTTTCACCACAAAAAGGTAATAAAATCAGGTGCAATCACGTGATGACCTGCTTAACAATTAGCATGCTGTATTGGTTGAAAATACTATAACTTCAAGCTCAATTAAAATGCAACAAATAATCTCTTCTTCCAACAGCCCATCTCTTAGCTATAGACAAATCCTTAAAGCTTCATCATTTTAATCCTGGTCAGCAAAAGTTCATTAAGGGTTACCACATATGACAGCCTATCTAGTTTAATGTTGATCACTTTATAATTCTTCCTTTTATTTTTAAAAATCCTGATCATTAACTCCTTCAAATAATGTCCTAGAATTTGATTTCTTTACATTTTTTTCTTTGTCTCTCCTCACAAAATTCTTCAAAATTTTAACAAGCCTGTTTTATAAATCCAATATAGGAAAATTTTCCAGGTCGCTCTCTTGTTTAGTTATTTCTATATGCCTTTTAATTAATAAGCTATCAACTGGTTTAATTTGTATATCCAGTATAACATTCAAGGTTATCCATGTACTGAAATTATTTTTGTAACAGATGGCATGCTGCATTCCTTTATTTTCAAAGGTGGTTTGTAAATGGACAGCTGTGGATGGCAACTGTGAACATATATCTTGATTTTCAGAACAAATTAAGTATTTCTTGTATTGCAAAAACTTGCACTTGTTTTATACCCCAGTTTCTTAGCAACTGAAAAGTCAACCAATGTCAGCTTCTGTTTCTAAAAACAAAAGAAGTATCACTGCTTGTATAAACAACCTCATAGTATACTTATGATTTTTAATACCAATGAACCACTGCACAAAGGCTACATGAAAATGTATTGGAAATGTGCAAATTTCATGCGCATGCATGAAACAGGCAGGTTTCATGCATGGAACAGGCAGGTTTGGGTGGTCTAAACATAACATTTGTTCTCTCTGGACTTGGAATATTCTCCTTTATCAGACTTGGAACATATTCCTGGTGTAGGAACAGATGGGGAATACTTATATTCTGAGCACAGAGATGCTCTAAGGTGAGAGAAGGTGGGAGGGGAAAAAATCTAGAGGAAATCTAAAGGGAAGGAAGGAAGTAGTAGGACATATGGGCCCCTAAAAACCACTCCAGGATTAGTCAAATAATAAGTAGTAACTTGATTTCCCCTGAAGCTTTGATTATTATCATTGAAAATTACATTCCTTGGATTATGGACTTTACTTGTGAGGGAAAAAAATTAAATAGAATGTTCCCTATATTATACACTGCACCAGGGGTGGGTTCTACTTAACTTTAGTACCGGTTTGCAGCGGGGCCGTGCATGCACGCACAGAAGCATTTTGATGATGTCGGGGTCAATGGGCGGGGCCTCCCGCCAGTTTTACTACCAGTTCTATAGAACCGGTGCAAACCGGGGGCAACCCACCACTGCACTGCACTTTACTTGTCCAAAATACACTTATAACACAGCAAGGGTTTAGGTTGTTACCTGAAAAGACTGGTACAGCATAGATAAAAACTTTTCTGTATTCATAGAGGATGTCACTTGATTAATTGAATATGCATATCTCTTCCAAATAATTTTAAAAGACGTTTTAAAAAATCAACACATTTTTAACTAAAAAGACATTAATTAAGATGAATGGCAAAATGTAGTTTTAGGAGAAATATTCTATGTAATATTTCATACATACAAAACCTAGGGATTCAGAAATAGCTATTCATATATCTAGTAGTACCCACAGTGAGAGTCAAAATTGGCAACAAAACATCATAATGTTGTTAACTCAATTTGTACAGCCTCCCATCTTGTCCAAAGCATCTGAGCGTCTCACAAAACATAAAAAACAATTAAGTAAAATCTATTTTTTTTAAAAAAATAAATAAAACCGTGAATAATCTATTTGAAAGCATAAAATTATGGTCATAATTCACCCAGCATCAGCTCAACCCAGCCATTGTAAGAGCTTTCCACTTTTGCCAGACCCACAGGAATGGAAGCAGAGCCATGTTTTCCTAAAACCCAGGAGGGTAGTGCCAATCTAAGTTGCAGGAGGAAGATGTCAAAACAACAGAAAGATGTTGTTCACAGACAGAACCCGTAACACGTCTCCCTTGATGATAATGGATGAGATAGGGAGACGTAACTGGGGCGAGGCAGTCCCTCAAATAACAACATATGCTGACATTACATTGAATGAATCTTCAGAAAGGAATTCTCTGGCTGCTGTTCTTGTCAGTTGTGACACACCCACACACCCTCACCCACAGACACTGCTATATCCATCCATCCAACTAATCATGTCTGCTCATGTACTTCCGGCTTACATTAAAATGACTCAGTGTTCAGTTTCAATGCTCTTGACTTGAAAAACTAAATGCACTTCCAATATTGTAGAAAGCGGCACTAGATCAGGCTAGGCTTGCCATTTGAACTACTATATGAAAGGCAAGATTAATTATGATATAAACTGCAGGGCACAAATGGAAACTGTTGTAGAAATAAGGAGAGTCTTGCTGATCTAAGCCCCATTCTATGCTCCTACTAAGGAAAGTGAAACAAATAATTCTAAACTCATTAGCTTTAATGAGTTAAATAACTACAAATAACTCAAACATATACATTCTACTCACTAGCATTGTTTACTATTTGAAAAAAGATTAAGTTCCAATGATGTCTTTGCAAAATATTGTTTATTTATTTAGGGAGCAAGATTTAGTGTATAGTGTGAAGCTTAATTGCAAATGTGTAAATTTAAATGCATTCTGCTAATAATATCTGAAGTTTTAATAAATAGTAGGGAATTAGTTGCAACTGTGTGGTAGTTTTATTATAAATAAAACAGAATCCGAATCTAAGTGAGACAGTGTTTTGCAAAAGGGGGCAACAATGATGCCAAACAACATGCAAAAGATTTCAAAAGGATTCTTTCTTCTCCCCTTAATAAAACACAGCAAATATACCATATTTTTCAGAGTATAAGATGCTCCGGGGTATAAGACGCACATTAATTTTGGGGGAGGAAAACAAGGGGAAAAAAATTCTGCCTCTGCCTACCAGCATTCATTGGTATTCATCTGGTTAGCATCCTTGCAGCAAGCAGCAAACAGCCTGGTCGGCTTCAGCACGTTATTGCAGACTGATTCAGCATGAGCAGCTGATTGGCGGTTGGATCGGCCTCCCGGCATACCACCAATCAGCTGTTCCAGGGACTCACCACAGCCCATCGCTGCCTCAATGCATCACATTTTCGGCTTCTGCACACTCCGTTTTTTGCCTCTGCATGTCACCATTTTGGCCTGTTCCAGGTGGCGGCACAGAGATATAAAAATATTTTCTTTAGCTTCACAGAATTTTGTTTCACAGAATGCATCAATTCTAAGGAGTACCCCAAATAAGCAATAGTTTTGCCTCACTATTGACCTTCAGTTAGTATTTTTGGACACCAGGGATAGAAAACCATGACATCTTACATGCCTAGCCAGTACATTATGTCTGAACTACAACTCTGATCACTCTACAATGTGCAGGAATTGGAGGGTAAGTAAAGAAAGAGTTTCCAGCAGAAAAATTGAGGTAGATTCCTGCAGAGCATAAAGTCTGGAGGCTCTTCATTGTATATAAAAGTTCATACCTACCCTGTAGGATTTTAAGAAAGGGCGGCCCTAATTTGATGCGGCTGCTGTCTAATTTTAGAAGCCTCTGCTAGAGATCACTTCAAACCTCTGGTCATAGCTATTAGTTCTATTTCTGCTGACTGAAAGGAACAAGAGGATGTCAGAAAAAAAAAAGAGAATGGAAGAGAGCAAAACTGTTAGAAATTGGGGAGGAAAAAATCACAGGTAGAATAGATGTTATTATTATCCTTAACTGCACCACAGATAACTTTGACCTCTAACTTTTAGTCTTTTAAATAAGGGAACAGTTTGAGGAGAGTATCTCTGCGTGGTGAATTCCCTTCCTCCTTAGCTGTATTCCACCCAAGAAAAGCATCTTCCTATGCAATTACAATTTTTTTTAAAAATCTATGGGAGCGGATTTTTGTTTCACTAACATTTCTAGCCATATGTTGCATATGATTTCAGGAATATAACCAATCCATTTAACCAGTCCATTTGCCCTGCAATTTTTTAAAAGAATTTCACCCCACTATGTATACCCAGACATATATATGGATGCTTCTCTTAATAATTAAAAATATTACATAATGCCTACTAACATAATCATAAGTGTTTGGAAAAAGGTTCCCCCCCCACACACAATATTTTGAAAATGTTTTTAGTGTATCATCAAACTTCTGAGGCAAGATCTTTATTTGAAAAAGTCTTCCCTTTTTTTCCACACCAAAACTGTCCCTTAACAATAAATCTATCTTTATAATTCACCAAGCTCCGAAAACAAAGTGGAGGTGTCTGTAATTCTCAAATAACCCGCTGACCCTTTTAAGGAGTAATTACTTTTAATATCTTCTCAGACATCAGGGATCTTTATTTGTGAATTCCAATTTGCATTTTTAGTTCTGTCAAGTGAAGATCCTTGATAGAATTCTATAATCGGAATTGTCAGTTTCTTTGTAATATAAAAAGTTCTGACTTACTTGCAATGGAAATGGTACCTAATAAAATATAAAAAGCAAAGCTAACATAAATAATAATTCAAAAAAACAGAGAACCAAGACTAATATACATCAGCTAAAGTGTATAAAACAAGGCCTATTTAAAAAGAAAGATTAGAAAAGAAAATGAGAGATCACTCCCAGCTCTTTGACCAAAAGCTTGATTTTGGAGAAAGAAAAGACATTTTTGTATGTGGCCACCAAAGGTAACTCAGAAAGCAGTATTGTAAAGAAGAGGTATTATCAGCCTTGGCCAGGAATACATGGGAATAAACAAATAATCAAAGCAGTTTAGGGCTTTAAAAGGTTATATTCAATACATGCATTAATTAATTAATTAATTAATTAATTAATTAATTACCATCTACTTTACCTGATATAATAAAGGGAGGAATAAACTATCATAATTAAGTTTTGGTTTGTCTCTAGAAACTGATGAATATCTATCAGGTCTGCCTACAAAAATGTGTGTGACCACTAGAACAGAACAGAATAAGAGTTGGAAGGGACCTTGGAGTCTACCCCCCTGTTCACGCAGGAGACCCTATACCCATGATGGCGAACCTATGGCACATGTGCAAGAGGTGGCATGCAGAGCCCTCTCTGTTGGCACATGTGCCATCACCCCAGATCAGATCTCTCTGGCGTTTCTTTCGTGAGCTTCTGTTTCCCTGCAAATGACGAAAAAGAAGCTCACGAAAGAAAAAGATCTTACCTCTTGCCGTGCTGCCGGTGTTGGGATGCCCAGTCTCCCGCCGACCAGCTGGTCTTCAAGTCTCTACTGTGCATGCGCACATTTGCGTGCACACACCCCTTTTAGTTTGCGCATGCGTGCAGGTGGTTTGGGCACTCGGTGCCTAAAAGGTTCACCATCACTGCCCTATACTATTTCAGACAAATGGTTGTCCAATCTCTTCTTTAAAACTTCCAGTGTTGGAGCACCCACAAGTTCTGGTGGTAAGTCATACCACTGGTTAATTGTCCTCACAGTCAGGAAATTTCTCATTACTGAAGTTCTAGGTTGCTTTTCTCTGTGATTAGTTACCATCCATTCCTTCTTGTCTTGCCTTCAGGTGCTTTGGAAAGTAGGTTGACAACCCTCTTCTTTGTGGCAACCCCTTAGATATTAGAACACTGCTATCATATCACCCCTAGTCCTTCTTTTCATTAAGCTAGACATACCTAAGTCGTGCAACTGTTCTTCATATGTTTTAGCCTTCAGTTCCTTAATCATCTTTATTACTCTTTTCTGCACTCTGTCAGCCTCAGCCCTGCGACGGTACTTGGGGTCGCCATTCATGTGGGGATTGCCATTTCACTGCTGCATGCTTTTGCCGACAACCCTTCCTGTGTGCCTGCTCTGCTGGGTCATCAGCCCCGAGGCATGCCTCTCACTTCGACTCCCCATCCACATGCTAGATGACTTAAGGACATGCACTGAAGCAGTTTCTCACCATCCATCACTTTAAGGAAAGACGGAACAGCACGGAACTGGAGCGGCTTGTGATGGATTGGGGAAGGGGAGGGAGGATACGGGTTAATTGGATAATTGAGTGATTGCACAGGAGTGGAGCTGTATGCTGCTTAAAGGGTGATGGGGAGCATGGAGTGTCAGCTCCAACAAAGATTCCTTTCTGTAACACTTTAAGGTGGTCAGTTAGTACCAATATCAGGATAAACAAACTTGGTTACTGCTTTTGTGTGCTGAGGGGTTTTTTCCCATACTTTACAGAACCTGACACACTCTTTCTAGAGTTTCAACATCTTTTTTATATCATGACGACCAAAATTGGATGCAATATTTCAAGTGAGATCTTACCAAATCATTATAAAATTATATTAACACTTCATGTAATCTTGATTCTATGTCTCTATTAATGCAGCCAAGGATTGTGTTGGCTCTATTGGCAGCTGCAGTACATGGCTTGCTCATATTTAAATGATTGTCACTAGGATTTCAAGATCCCTCTAGTAGTTACTACTATTGAGTCAGGTACCACCTATTCTATACCTATGCATTTGGTTTTTCTTCCCTAAATGTAGAACTTTTCTTTTCTCACCGTTGAATATCATTTTGCTGGACAGGGTCCAGTGTTCAAGTCTGTCAAGATCCTTCTGTATCTTATATTCTGGAATATTGGCTATTCTTGCCAGCTTGGTGTCGTCTGCAAATTTGATGAGTTCCCCTTCTATCCCCTTGGCTAAATCATTGATGAAGATATTGAAAAGTACTGGACCTAAGGCAGAGCCTTGGGGGTACCCCACAGCGTATTTCCTTCCATCTAGATGAAGTTCCATTAAGGACTAAACATTGAGTACAGTTTGTCAGGCAGTTACAAATCTGTCTGGTAGTGATGCTGCCTAACCCACATTTTTCTACCTTGTCAAGTAGTAGCTTTGATCTACTTTATCAAATGCCTTACCGAAGTCCAAGTAAATTATATCCACAGCATTTTGCTGGTCCACTAATTTTGTGACTTTGTCAAAGTATATAAGATTTGTCTGCAATTAGATGGTAGCAGAGAGATACAGAACATTCCAATTTAGCTGGATTTTTTCAAGTTATACTTGGTAGCCATGTGATGAGGATAATCTGTCCAAAAAGACTACTGGGTCCAATCTGAAGGAATTTTGGCATAGAAAGATTTGTCACAGTGCTGTCACTGCCTGGCTGAGAGCTGAAAAATGTAGGAATAAACATGGGTTGTAGCATAAATGCTGTTGTAGCATAATTCTAATCTAAATCTAATCTAATGTAGTGCTGCATGGGCAGTTTTAAATGTTAAAGTGAAATAAAAAACCACTAAGAGCATGGTTTTCTGAAAGAAATTCTGGAGGAAGCAGATTATTCTGACTCATTTCAAACTGGTTGTAAATTTTAAAATTTACAGTCTGATAATTGGAAATTGACAGTAGTAATATGTTTCTGTTAGTTTCTTGACCTTTTGAAGGTTTTCATTATACTGAACGTCTGGATCAGAAGTACAGATATGAAGTACTGGGGTTTCCCTCAAGTCTTGCTTGAAGTTGGAGAAATGAAAAATACACTAAAACCAAAACCAGTCAAGATGCAGGGATTCATTGTAAGGTGTCACCGTTTCAGGGAAATGGAAGAAGTTCCTGTTAAAGATAGGAGTTAGTACCAAGTTGATGTCTTCTTCTTCTTCTTCTTCTTCTTCTTCTTCTTCTTCTTCTTCTTCTTCTTCTTCTTCTTCTTCTTCTTCTT
>JANHZT010001990.1:73215-88659 GCA_032468215.1 Stegonotus admiraltiensis | reverse complement strand
AGAAGGAATTTCTTACTGAAAGTGAAACAAGAGAGAACGAATGTCAGACTGCCTCTCAATATGAAAAACAATCAATCATAAAAGTGGAACCCAAGAAGATGTTAAAACACAATGCCAATAAATGAAGTAGTTGAAGCAGTAACAGCTTTTATTTCCCTATGCTCAAAAATTCATAGAGATAGTGACTGTGGCCATAAAGTAGACATATGTTACTTGAAAGACTACAGTAAATCTAAATAAAATATTAAAATGCAGAGACATCATACAGGCGAAGACATGTATTATTAAGGCCATGTTTTTTGCAGCTGTAAACTATGTAAATTTTCACCAGAAAGGATGAACGAAGATAAACATGAAGAAAAAATGAAAGGAAAAAAACTCTCCAATAGTCCTGTACATCACTTTCAATTCTTTAAAAATACAACACCCTGTAGGAATATCTTTACAGTTTTGCAGTAGATGCTGGTGATATGATCATGGAAATTGTCTTCACACAACGCTGCGTCCCTTGACCAAGAAATGGAGATGAGCACCATGCCCTAGAGTCAGACATGGCTGACAGGGAAACCTTGTTTGCTTGTTTTACAAATCAAGATTTAGAAATCTAGATCCAGCTACATTTCTTGTTCTCTGTGGTTTGAGTATCCAAGCCATATGGACACTGTCATAAGCAATCTACATGTTTTCACAAGCTTACCTCTAAACCAATAATTCCATGTGATTACATCTTGTCAGTTTGCAAGGGAAAGTCAGAGACCGATGGCAACAAGGTAGTCTCTTGTCTCAAACTCTATGCAGCACAATTATGGATAGCTTGAGGAAAAAAATAAATTTCCATGATGATATAACTTATAGGACTAAGTATTTGTATTTAGTACAAATATTGAGGGGTTGCATGTGAAGGGAAATTTCTTGCCAGGATATTCTGAAGAGAAGACTTTATCAAAGGTCCTGCCCCTCTTGGCACTCCAAAACCATTTTTGAGTATTTTAGAAAAAAATCATAGTCCTAGGATGAGTAGAGTATTTACTACCAAAATCCTGCAGGCATATAAGAACGAACAGAAAGGTCAATTTCACCTTCATCCACATGTGCAATGAATCACTATTGTTCCAGCAGGACTAAACCCTCAACACAGATTTGAATTATAATATTTGCACTGCTTGCCTTCTATACCCAAAGCAATAATATTTTAGAACAGAATAACATGGACAATGAAAAATAGAATACTACCAGCGAAGAGCACATAACAAAATCAGTTCATGCAATATATTGCATTTGTTTTACATAGGGCAATGGTAATATGGTAGTCCCCGGTTAACAACAGCAGCTGGAACAAGAATTTCCATTGCTAAGCAACGTGGTCATAAAGAATGATGCCATGTGACTATGCTGCTTAGTGACAGCAATTCCTACTGCCATCATTATTTATTTCATTTACTACACACACACAACACCAAGCAAAAAGAGTATAAATACATCCACCTCAATAAACATGTCTCCAGGTTCCTGGGGTCCCTAGGCCCGGTGGCGTAATCAGGTCTTAAAGGATTTCAGGAAAATTAAGGGATAGGACAAATTGAGCAAATCCCGCACACCATCATTAAGTGTGATGTGATGCAGTCTTCATTGCTGCTGGCTTTCCCATTGTCTTTGCATTGGAAGCTGGCAGTGAAGATCACAAAAGATGATCTGGGACTATGATAGGCTGCAACCTTGTCATTGCGAGCCAGGCACTAGGCATCTCAATCACAGGTGTCAAACTCACTGCCAGCGGGAAGGATGCGTCATGTGCTAGCACGCCCACCCCTGTTTTAGCAAAGGGGAAAAAAGTCATGATACGACACGTGATGACAATGTGACAACGCAAGTTTGACACCCAGATATAGATTATGACTACGTGAATGGATGCTGCAATGGTTGAAACTTTAAGAACCAGTCATCAATATCACTTGTTCAATTTGAAAATCACTAAATGAGTTGGCATTAAGCAAGCACTATCTGTAAATGTTTTATTATGGTATTAAACCAACATATATACCTAAAAGTCCTCATAATTCAAGCTGGGGGCACTTGTGGTGGCCCGAGCACTCTACCAATGAAAATGGGCTCCTGAGTTCAATTTTCGGCTGTGATGGCCTCCTGCAACCCTCTGCCAGTGAAAATGAGCTCAGGAGAGCTGCACACACGCAGCCCTCGTGAGCTCCGTTTTTGGCCACGACGGCCTCCTGCCAGTGAAAATGGCACTCAGGAGTGCAGAGGCACTGTAGGCAGATCTAAAAACCAAAGGGCCGGATCTGGCCCCCAAGCCTTGAGTGTGACACCCCTATTCTAGATGAATCAGAAAAGTTATTGAACTACCACAACTGAATAGAAAACATGCATATTCAACAAATGCTTGTTTGCAGTGGATATTACTTGCTTAATTAAGACAGAGGTTTATCCTATGAGTCTTTGAATTCTACAGTTCTGAGAGTCCATGAATTTCCCCCCCATAATTATCAAATGTATGTCAGTTTTCCTTTAATCAGCTGAAGATGCCATTTAATATAATATGTGCTACTCCATCAAGATACTGCCTCTTAAATAATTCTGTTGGAATTAATGATGTTCATATTAATAAGCTTCAATATCACAATTGATTCACAGTAGGACTACAGAAAATTAATGACTCTTTAGTCTTTACTCTAACGTCTCTAAGGCTAAAAGCTATCAGAATTTAAATCAGACTTCCTCAATCCAGTGATCTCCAGATATATCAAACTAGAAAAGGCTGGACTAATGGATTTATGCACCACAAACCTTTTGGATCATGAAAAGCATATATCAGAACCAAGGAGAAAGCAAAAGAGATGAACATTATTTATGGGTGGAAGATTTTCTTGCCAACTGAAGCTTCTGTTGTATATTTCCCAGTGACGCTGAAATTATGAGGTTTAATATTTCTTTTTCTTTAGAAAGTAAGATGGAGCATGTTATGTTCTGGAAGGGACTAACAGACTAAGGCGAGACGGATCGGAAGGCTAACAGATTTATTAGCTAACAGTAACAGCTAACAGAACATGGCTAACATTTGACAGCTAACAGCGGCTGCGCGGCTCACAAAGACAGCAGCCCACTGGCACTTTGACAGTTCTTTTATACTCCCCGCCAACGTCTCAGCCAATCAGGAAGCACCAAAGGCACTGCATCAGGCATGGACCGCAGGGCAAGCAGGACACAGCACTCGTCCATCTTTAGATGGCACACTCATAGTCCTGCAGGTAGGCTGGGCGTTGTCTGGTCCTCCCGGATCTTCAAAGCCTTCGATTGGAATTGGATTAGGTGGTTTCACTGGAGACGTCTCTGGGACCGTTGAGGATAGTTCTCTTTCTTCGGCAGCTGCAGGCAACGCTGGAACACAGTCAAATTTGATTGGTAAGTATTTTCTGTATTTTGCTTTGCTGCCTGCGTCGACTCCTGGGTCTGTTTCGAAGTTGTCTCCTATAATAAAACTTTTGTCTGGAAGGCTGGTTTGCCTTTGGTGTTTGCAAGTGTGTCTTGGATTCTCAACGACTCCATAACTGGTCAGTGTGGGACCGCCACATTCACCCATCCTCCAGTCTTAGCCTGTACGATCTTGGGCCTGTTATTTCTGTTATTTGCCTGGCTACCCATAATGTATGGCTGGAATAATTCCTAGCCTACACTAAGTCTCCTGTTTGGAATTCTCTCATCTTTATTGTGGAATCCCAAGGCTTTTCAGGGGAATAAGTGGGGTGTGTCTAAGTTTGTTTTTATTCTTCGGCTCATTAATAGTTCAGCTGGACTTTGGTTGGATTCTGGACAAGGGGTGGTATGCTGCATAAGTAGGTATTTTTCTCTCTTTGTGTGCCAGTCCCCTGGGCCCATTTTGCATAAAGCCTCCTTAATTGACCTGACTGTTCTGTCTGCTCAGACATTGCTTGAAGGATGGAAAGGAGCAGTAAGGATGTGTCTGATTATGTAATTTCTAAGTATGTAATTTCTGAGGGGCAAGTAAGCTTTTTGCTGTTTCAAATACCTCAGTTCCACAGAATGACAAAAAATAGGCTTTCTTCCTATCATTGGAGATGCCAGTATATTCATTAGCTAATAAGAAACATTCAAACTTTTCTAAGTAGGTGTCCCAGGACTCGGTCGCTGGATTGAAAGTGGCAAAAATGGGCAGGGCTGTCATTTTCCTCATATGTGCGGACTCTGTTGTTTTTGTAGTAGCGTCATGTGACTTATCGTCGCTGACTTCAGCTCTTGGAGTGACAGTTCAGCCTAGTGACTTGCCCTGTGATGCTCTCTCGTCTTAATGCCTCAGTATGGGGATCTGGAATTCCATCTTCATCGCCAGTTGTTATGTCCTGGAAAGGAGTAACAGACTAAGGCTAGATGGATCTGAAGGCTAACAGATTTATTAGCTAACAGTAACAGCTAATAGAACATGGCTAACATTTGACAGCTAACAGCGGCTGCTCGGCTCACAGAGACAGCAGCACACTGGTACTTTGACAATTCTTTTATACTCCCCACCGGCAGCGTCTCAGCCAATCAGGAAGCACCGAAAGCACTGTGTCAGGCGCAGACCGCAGGGCAAGCAGGACGCATCAGAGCAGAAGTGTGCCAGGGATACCATGTTGGAGATCCAAGAATAGAGAAATGTTTAAGGAAGTCCTTTGTGAATGTGCTATGTCTTAATCCTTGACATCTTCCAAGTCAAAAAATGCTTTCCAAATACTTTTAGAATACAGTAGACAACTAGCTTTCAACTAATAAGTAAGTACATTGATTTAAGTAGAGACTCAAATGTTTATTAAATCTTATTTTTACAGAAAATCTAGACATTTTGCTTCTATCGAGCATATTAGAAGAACAGTATTTTTCTACAGCATCCATTTTACAAGGTATTTTCTAATCTTAATAGAAGCAGGTGTTATACACAATGACAACAGCAATTTTATTAAGTTTCCTCCAGAAGCTATTAATTTTTTAAATTAATTGTTACACTAAATGTAAAAATCATAAGACAAACAAACAAATCAGAAAATATTTTAGCATTTTTAAAAGAATCAAACTTCCTGTATCACCAAATTGTGGGGGGAAATGCAGTAGCAATACTAGCTATCATGCATTTTTCCTTCCAGTCTCTGGGATGCATGGCATTTCATGTGCAGGGTCTCTTTAAGGCAGCTGCATCTTTTTCAGGTTTCTGCTTGAAACAAAGTGTGGACAGTTCAAAGTGCTTAAACTGATGATCAATAAAATTCATACCAAAACAGATCCTTGGAAAAATTGAGGAAATATGGCACAAGAATAGCTGCTTATTGTTAACTGGATGATAATATACTGACAGCGTAGCTAAGTGAATATTAAGTGATGGGGCAGATATGCTGCTGTGTTTCAAGTATAACGGATTCTATCCTTAATTAGAGTATCCAAGGAAGTAATCTGGTGTGACTTGATTAAAAGCAAGAAAGAGTTTACTTTAGTTGCCTTTCAGTATTGAAGAAGTATTGAAGAAGAGGCTTTTCTCATAGGTGTTAATATGAGTAATTCTAAAAATGTTAGGTAGTCGGTTTACCTATAGAACCAACTCTAGTAATTTAAATTTTTAACTAAGTTATGATAGTGATGAACAGTAGAATGAAATTTTATGATAGAGATTGGCTTTCTTCATACATGTTAATGGTTTTTTAATTAGAGTTCTAACTATGGTTGCTTTAATTATAATTTATTGAACAAAGCTTAACAACAATGTTCTCAAATTCTGCTAAACCATAATCTATAGAGACCACAAGATCTGGGATCGTGTATTATTCAGAAACAAAAACAAATAATAGCATGCAAGAGCAGTCTCCAAGTGCTGCCCTTGCGCATATATGACTAGGGATCTAATCCAGTCTGTAGTTTCCCTATCTTACTAAAAATATTAAAAATATGAAAGTTTCAATTGATGAAACCATTAGGGGTGGTGAGGATGAATTTCTATAGGCGCATTTGTGCCAACCATAACAAATGGCAAATTATGACTTGGAATGTAAGAGAGCAATTGGTAAAGTGTATAAAGTAATGAGGAAAATAAATTTCTTTGTGAAATTAAGAAGAGGCAAATGGATATAATGGATTCAACTGAAAGTAGTTTGATCCTCTGAAGCAGACAATGTAGAAAAGTGAAGACATAGATTTAATTATGAATGCAAAAACTAACATGAATGTCAGAATCTGTCATGATAATTATTTTTAGTGCATATCAAACTAAAAGCCCATAGGTTGATGATAGATGGCTGTTCAATGAATAGAGATAAAGTAAATAAAATGAGAATAAATAAGCAGAGCCAGTGCTGCCAGCCTCTTCTATAACCAAGTTGGTGGAGACAGCGATGTTGTAAGTTGAGTCGTCATTGATTAAATAATAAATTGAGAGTCAAAGACTACATTAAAAAATGTATTTGTGAGACTAATAAGTAAAATTAAAAGAAGGAACAAATATAGTAAAGTTACAAGTAAAACATGTTAAAATAAGCCAGATTTTTAAAAAAATATTTTTTAAAAAATGTGAAAACTATAACAAGACAGTAAATAGCACTGAATAGCCACCTTCATGGTCCTACAAACAACCAGGAACTCTGCATTTAAATGAGTCAAAACCCATGGCTTCCAATACCAATTGCAACCCAGGAAAAAGTATTAACTATCTTAGACTCGGTCCAGCTGATATGCCCAGCAAGAAGAGAATAACTCAGCAACAACCATGTATAAAAATGTTATCTCTTTATAAAGGCAGATTTCTGTGCAATGATTATACAATTCTACCTTTGTGAAACAAATATCTGGACCAGCAGTGAAATCCACTTAACTTCGCTATTGGTTCAGGAATGGGAGTGCGCTATGTGCTCTATGAGCACCTGCGCCTCTTCTGCACATGCACAGAACCTTCTGCACATGTGCAGATGGTAAAAAAAATGGGATGTATTGACGTCCCAGCGGGTGGGTGGAGCATCCCGCCAGCGGCACTACCGGTTCGGTGAACCAAACTGGGGATATTTCACTGCTGATCTGGACATATACATGCAACAAAGATTGTGCAGCAGATATGGAAGAAATTAGGAAATGCAACTTTTCCTCAACAGGTTCAAAGTATTATGATGAAATTAAGCAGTAAGTTAGAAAAAGCCATTTACAATAAAATGAAATTAACAAGATTCCAGTCCTCTAAGAAATGCCCTAGTTGCAATGATGTAACTCTTCATCATTAACTCTTTCATCCTGAAAGGAAGCTTGTTGCTTTCACCAAAGTTGTTTGCAAGGTTTTGATCCAATTTCAAAAGAATTTAGCTATCAATACTTTTCTTCAAGGCAAAAATTAAATCAGCTTTAGACACAAAGGAGTGTCTAACATAGTAGGCTAAAATTTAATGGCACCTAAGTGGATCTCTATATACTTTCCATCAGTAGAAGAAAATCACTGAATTCCGTCCCTAGACCATTTCCAGCTTTCCTCTTTCTGAAGTTCTTTGGCTTCAAAATGAAAACAAAGGAGGGTATGATCATTTGTGGTCACCAAGACAAATGTACAACTTGAGTGTCTTTTTTTTTCTTTTGCAGTTCTTCAGCATTCACAGAGAATTGACACCAAAACAAGAGAAGATTCAACCAATCTGAGCTAATTTGCTCGCTAGCAACGATCACTTTATATTGACTTTTTAATTTTGCACTCAAAAC
Organism: Stegonotus admiraltiensis; assembly: GCA_032468215.1. Lineage (NCBI taxonomy): Eukaryota > Metazoa > Chordata > Lepidosauria > Squamata > Colubridae > Stegonotus > Stegonotus admiraltiensis. The sequence goes on along the minus strand of JANHZT010001990.1, from coordinate 80,928 downwards.
AAAAGCTTTTTCTGCTCTGAGAAACATGTCTGTATGTTTGTCTACAAAAAGTATTTTCCAAAGTGACAACTGTTGAGCTACCTACTGTTCTGTATTTGTAATCTTTAAGATGGTGCAGATATCCAGTCATAATGGCTAGATACTGGGCACTAGGAGATAGGTCAAACCAGAAGCTCCCTGTGACAGTGTTCCCAGAGCCTGACAAAAGTATCAAGTGCTTCATTTCCTTAATGAGATTCACTTTCTGCAAATAGGGATTCCCATCCAACAAACCATACAACTACAATAAAAGGAGGCCAGGATCTCACACAATGGAAAATACAAAGGGAACAGAATTATTTGATCACCAAGAGGCAATTCAAGAGGTGATCAAAACTGTACCTCTGCCTAAAAGTCTACACAAATCAAAGTTATATTAGAGACTTTATGCAGACTGTATTTACACTGCATCTATTATTTCAATCCAATTACAGTTGTTAATCAACAGATTTTTAAATGTAACAAGCTTCATGTGAGGATTTTGTTTCATGGAAATCATGGTTATTCAACAGATATAAAGTCAATACATTTTTATGGATACGTATTTGATTATGTTTGGGGTTTTTTTAATGTGAAATTACAAAATTAAACTGGGGACAGGAATGAGACCAGGGGAGACAGAGAGATCAAAAATACCCCCAACATTTACAGTATCTTTAGAAAAACAGCAAAGATGGTTTTCTTTAGGATAGCATTTAGGCAGGGAAAAAATGTCAGCAATATGTTTTATTAATAATTCTTAATATTTTTCTTAGGAACTACTCTCTCCTGATTTGGTAGTTGATTTGGTTCCTGCCTAAGATTATTAGAACAGGAAGCATAAACATGCACGTAAGCACATATGAAAAGATTATCAAGAAACAAAAAAGAACTGGGACGTTTATCTGCTCAATGAAAAAAAACCTTCTACACTGCCTTCACTCGGTGTTTAGTAAGGCGCTTAAGTAAGGCGCCTTACTTACTTCACTCGGTGTTTAGTAAGGTTTAGTAAGGCGTTCATTCATTCCCACAGGCAGCTCCCTTGTTTCTGAGCTCAATTCAATCCAATCTAATGTCAAGATATAAAGATGAGAAAGTATCTCAGTACACATTTATTCTATAATCAGCAAACTGGCCCCCATCTTGAGTATCATGAGTACTTAATATTCATGGTCAAATTGGATGTAGGATTAAATGTGCCTTTGCTTTTCATGTGCATTTTTTTTTAAAAAAAGAAATAGTTGCTGGAGAGGAAAAGCTTATAATTATCAGCATTTCAAGAGAAAGGAGGACACTGAGAGGGATTTTAAAGAGCACTTTCTTCCGCTGCTGTAGTCCTAAGAAAAATTGCTCCTCAGAAACCTCCAATTTGCAGCAGGAGGAAATTCCTACCTCCAACAAATTCTAAGAAGTTGATTGCTTGAATGTTTCCAACTACTATACAATATATCTGCATCTATACAGGTAGCCTTTGACTTACAACAGTTCATTTAGTGACCGTTCAAAATTACAAAATTGACTTAAGACCATTTTTAAACTTACTGCAGTAAGTTTGAACAACTGTTGCTCCATCCGCATGGTCACAGAGTCCAAATTCAGATGCTTGACAACTGACTCATATTTATGTTGGTTGCCGTGTCCCAGGGTCATGTGATTATTTTTTGCGACCTTCTGACAAAGTCGATGGGGAAGCCAGGTTCACTTAACAACTGTGTTACTAACTTAACAACTGTGGCGATTCACTTAACAACTGCAGCAAGAACAGTAATAAAATGGGACAAAATTCACTTAACAAATGTCTCACTTAGCAACAGAAATGCTGGGCTCAATTGTGGTTATAAGTTGAGGACTACCTGTACTGTAAATGCATCTCATATATACAGATACAAATAGTAAATGGCAGCTGAAAACCTTAAAATATGCTTTAGAGCAATCACTTTAAAAAGTGACCTTCTTTAGTTTTGGTGAGTTACCAAGCATACTGTCTGAAAATACAAAAGCAGACTCTGTGTTGCCAGCTTCTTTCATAAATTACAAGAGTTTCCTTCATAAAATGGGGGCAGCAAGTTGGCATAGGCAGACATTTTTAAAGGACTTCAAATTTGGAATTTTTATTGATTTAAAAATGTATTTTATTGATTTAAATGTATTGTCAAAGACTGTATTAAAAGGGAAAAACGAAAATACATATTTGTACAGCTAGAATAAAACAAAGGAATAAATGAGATAAAGTGATAAGTAAAAGGTAGAGGGTATTTTTAATATAATTATGATATAATTGTGTGGGGTGCAATGGCTCAGTGGTTAAAGACACTGAACTTCTCAGCTGGAAAGCTGACATCCCAGGTTTGAGACCAACTGCCACACGACAGGGTGAGCTCCCGTCCTTGTCCCAGCTCCTGCCAATCTATCAATTCAAAAGCATGCTATAATGGTACCACTTTGGGGGGAAGGTAACAGCATTCTATGCAGAGGTGGGATTCACTTACCTTCCCTACCAGTTCGCAAATGTGAGCACACGCGCCACCTCTGTGCATGCGCATGGCATTATGCACATTAGTTGCGCATTACATCTGGGTGGGTGGGCAGAACCTCCCGCAGTCGCCGCTATTGTTTGGCATGATACGGAGAGAACCAGCTGAATCCTACCACTGGTTCTATGTGCTGGCCACATGACTACAGAAGTGTCCACGGACAACGCTGGTTCCCTCACCTAAGAAATGGAGATGAGCACCACTCCCTAGAGTCAGACATGACTGGACAAGGGAAACCTTTCACTTTTAATGACATAATTATAGACAGTATATAGCATTATTCCCCCCTGCCCCAAATAATCAGTGTCTTCTGGGTTAAACACATTGAAATCCCTTGGCTTCTGATACCAATTGCAGCACTGCAAAATTTACCAACATCTTAGAAACTTCAGTGGACATGTTTGCTCATAAAAAGTGTGCATTTTGGACTCAGACCATATCCCAAAAAGAAGATGATACATCAGAACTGACATAAATAAATTATATATTTATTAGAGCAGAGCTGCCCACCATAAAAGTCAATGGGTGGGATTATATTAATTTGAAGTTATGCCTTTCAATCAATCTTGATTCCTGGCATTTTCCTGGACAAATTTTCTTGGTAAAACTGTCAGAAGTGGTTTGTCATTCCCTTCTTTTCCTACAGATGAGAGTGTTCATCCCAAAGTCATTCAGCCAAATTTGAGCTTAAGATAGGACTAGAACAGTTTCCCAAATCCCTAGCCTTGTGCCTTAACAACTACCCTAAACTAGATCTCATGTGTAGTTTAAGAAACATAGGTATATTTAACTTGTATATTTCTAGATAAGTACAGTAATAGTTTAAATGGGATTTGCATAAAGACCCAATTACACCTCATACAATGTAATGCTCATTTCTGCTTGTACACAATTCCAGAGTCAATCTTGAATCAGGTGATGCCAAAATCAAATAAATAATTTACAGTATGACTTGGATGCTAAGCAATGAATGCAAAAAAGTCCTAGTTTTGTATTTTCTTTGATTTTAGGAATTTATTATAGCTTGTGGTGCATGTGTAGTAGTTGCTCTAGCACATGCACAATAGTAAAAATTTATTGCTGCAAATTCATATTTCTGTCTAAAAATAATAAAACTATGGGTACTTAATGGACCATAGCTATAATTTTCTGCTACTTTTTACTATATTTAGCAAATTTGTCCACCTGTTAATGGTCTAGCTTTCCTGAGAGGCTAAGGGCAAAAAATGAAAAAAGTTCATCCAAATGAAGTCAATTTTCTATCACTAGAAAATCTGCTTTTACTGTTTTAGCCATCATAGTGGTGTTCTGCATTTAATTGACAAGAAGCAGACAGGATTGAGTCGAAGCTGGTTCCTCCCCATACAAACCCTTACAGCCTTTAGGCACATGACTAACACTCCCGCAGCATCTCCTGTCTGACTAGGGGTGGGGATTTATAATTGGATATCAACAGCATGTTGATGATACTGCACCCTATACCAACAGATGACTCACCCTGCAGTTTGATGTGAATGTTAAAAAGGAGAGATGAAAAGTCCTGAAGTAATCCACATTTCAGAAGCTTACGGCTCAACCTCTTCTTTGCTACCAACACTGACTGCAAGCAGCCACAGAGGAAGTAGAACCACTGCAATACAGTGACTCTACCAATTATGAGTGGGACCAGAAGAATACCATACTCCATAGTACTGAGAGCTGCTGAAAGGTTTAGGACTAGAATCCTGTTTCAGTGCTGTCTTGTAGTCTGAAAAGGATCTAGGTAACCCACTTTATCCAGGACTCTTGGCTGTGTGCCAACCATCCTCGTAACAACCTTCATTAAAAAGGGAAGATTAAAGGATGGACAAAACTTGTCTAATACCATGAGGTCCAAGGATGGCCTCTTGAGAAAGGGTGACTCACCACCTCCTTCAGAGCAGGCAGAATCACCTCCTCCATAAAGAGGTATTAATCAGTCTTGGATTCAACCATATGTCACTTCCTGAAGACCTTGACCAACCAGTAGGGGCTTCGGTCCATAACATAGGTGGCTAAGCTCATAGCTCTATCCATATTCTTGAGAACAATTGGCTCAAACTCTTTCCAGATAACAAGACTCAGGGGATCTGTCCAGCCAGAGTCCAACGTGAGCACAGTTGAGTTATTTTGTCTGACAGATGGTGTGAATATTCCTCACAGCAATCCTGCTAGGGCTTCCTCAGCTCCTCCCTACACACAAGGAACCTGGTTACCCAATATAGGGAAACTGGTCTGCTACTTGCAGATGCAATGAGGTCGGAGAAGTAATTACACTTCACAGCCCTTATCACCACAAGGTTAAGTCTTAGTATAGGCTCTTAACTATGCTATCTCTCTTTGTCTTTCTCCAGTGACACTCTTATGTTACTCCACATCTCTGAGCCGCCTAGTAAACCATGAAGCTCTAGGAGTTCCATGCACACTGAGTCCACACAGATGTGATATGGTCCACATTCCATATCTGCACATTCCAAGTTGAAATAAGAGCCTCTGCAGAGCCGTGTAGCAGAGTTTCGAAGAAAAAAGCCAAGCTGCCTCTGAAACCACACTGGGTTCATCAGTGGCACAGTGGTTAAAGTGCAGTACTGCAGGCTACTTCTGTTGCCTGCTGGCTGCCTGCAATTTGGCAGTTCGAACCTCACCAGGCTCAAGGTTGACTCAGCCTTCCATCCTTCCGAGGTCAGTAAAACGAGGAGCCAGATTGTTGGGGGCAATATGCTGACTCTGTAAACTGCTTAGGAAGTGCTGTAAAGGATTGTGAAGCGGTATATAAGTCTAAGTGCTATTGCTATTGCTGTTGCCTGGGATGGGCTGATTAAACAGGGTCCACCTCCCTGTAATAGTGGGAGACCTCTAGGGCCAAAAGAGAATGGTCACAGAATCAAAGACTGTATATGTCCCATTCATTTTATTTTATTTTACCCAGAAAGCACAGTGGCAGAATATATTAACTGCTTGTTATGTAGTTTCTTTATTGTTTGTTACGTTTTATTCTTTATTTCTGTGCAGTACAATGAGAAGTGAAGGGACAAAGGGACATTTTAATTGTTTTTTTCTCTCCCTGCCCCAAAGCCAATCACTTCTATACAAAAGATAAATGAGCAAAACTTCTCACACTTACAAAATAAATCCAGATAAGATAAGAATTATTTTTAAGGATTTTTTAAATATATATATATATATATATAGCAGTTTGGCTCTCAGCACTAAATAGGCTAGTGTTATCAGTAAGCCTTTTTTTGAAAAAGCACACAATTCAAATTTCAGAAAAATCACAAAACCAGAATGCTAGCATGCATCTAAAGTAACAGAATTGATACCCGAAAAGGAATAAAAATGCTGAACATATTCTAACAAATCATTTGTATATATTTGGAAGCTTTGACTGGCTGACCCTGCAAAAATGGTCTACTAAAGAACAATACTTCTAATTAATAGAACACATTCACTATAAATATATAGTCAAGACAATGATTGCCATATTAAGCATGCAACAAATATTAAGCATGAACCAACTAGTAAGATTGTCAGAAAGAAGCCACTTCTCTCTGCTTCTTGTCAGCTTCTTGTGCACACAAATACATGATATGGTCACTGGGAAAGGTAGCTTTTTTAATAGACATGGTTCTATTAAAGCAGTTGTGGTAACACTAGGAGCCATGGTGGCACAGTGGCTACAATGCAGAACTGCAGGCTAACTCACTGTTCACTGCCAAGAGTTTGATTCTGACCGGCTTAAGGTTGACTCAGCCTTCCATCCTTCCGAGGTCGATAAAATGAGGACCAGATTGTTGGGGGCAATATGCTAACTCTGTAAACCTCTTAGAGAGGGCTGTAAAGCACTGTGAAGCGGTATATAAGTCTAAGTGCTATTGCTATTGCTAGAAGTGCCAGACATATGAAACATCCTCCATAGAGAAGTTTAACTGGCATCTACCTTGTAAACTTTGCAGTATCAACTGAAAACTCTCTTACCAAAGACTCACAGGCTTTTAAAGTTTTCATTATGTTTTTAGTGATGTTCTAATTTAATAGTTGAACACCAACATCTATGATTTATGTTTATACCTCATGGTTTTAACTTAATTTCTGAATCAGAAAATAAACTTTTGGAAGAATAGTTTGAAATAAACCTTTTTAATGCATTTATAAAATCATAAGTGGAAATTATTCTGTTTTTGTTTATAATATATTTAACCAAAAGACGGAAGACAAGCATTAATAACCTGTATGAAATAACACAGTAACACATTATTTAAAGGTTTACTTTTCCTTTACAATAATAGCACTCCAGCTATATCCCTGAGGTTGAGGACAAGCATATAATATTATAAATATCTGAGTCACTGAGGATTTTCTATCACTTGGCAACAAGCATTAAGGCCAGTCACTGCCAAAATTATCATAATCCAATTTTACAGCAGTGAAAAGAACGTGTGAACCTTACTTAGTGTTCTTACTGGAATTAATTGTTCTTCAGATGAAATATGTATGCAATTTTTTTTTAAAATTCAAGCAATGTCCTCAAATATATACTAGCAGAAAAATTGTGAATTCAGAAAACTATTCCTCAATAACAAATGTATTTAAAATATAATGTTCATGATTCCTATATTATAATTTAGAATTAATATTGTGCAACATTAATGTGGTAATTAAAAGTGCAGGCAATTGATCATTCATCATGGGCATTATGTGGGACAGGCTTTGCTTACAAAATAGAGTGCCAGTTGTTGCTTTTGTTGTTTTTTCCACTGCCAAAGACAGACTGACTCAGCCAATTTTTCTTAGTATATTCTTATTTTAAAAAATGGATGAAGTGGCTAATCTTTGCAGAGTTCTCTTTTCAGTAGGGTGAAAAATGGTAATATACATGCTTATTTTAAAATTTGGTTATGTTAGCAATCTTTAAAAATAACGGGGCTTAATAGAAAAACTGAACTGTGTACTAGACGGAAGTGTTAATATCTTGGGCTACATCCAAAAGTAACCAGCTGGTGAAAGCTATATTTCTATCATACTTTGGAACAGAGTCTCTTTTTCTTCAGAGATTTGCTGTAAAAGATTAGAGGGTCATCCAGAGCTGATAAGATGCAATGCAGTGGGGAATTGAGGGGTGGAGGGGAAGAGAAATAAGAGG
>JANHZT010001990.1:28255-41219 GCA_032468215.1 Stegonotus admiraltiensis | reverse complement strand
CTCAGCTGGGATCGTCAGAGAGGCATTTTTTAAAAAGCCCCTCTGATGATCCCAGCTGAGTTACCTGATTGGCAGTGACTTTTCAAAGCATTAGAAAAAATGCTTTGAAAAGTTTAAAAAAAAAAAGTTGGCCATGCCCACCTAGTCACATTACCCCCCACACCAAGCCACACCCACACAACTGGTAGTAACAAATTTTACATTTCACCCCTGATGTATGTATATGTATGTGTGTGTGTACACACACATATACATATATATATACATATACACACACACACAAAATCATTTATATTATGTGTGTATATATAAATATATGTAGTATTTTGGAAATTGTACATATATAACAGCTTAATTTTATATATATATAATTTGTTTACAATAACAGAATGAATTATCAGAATGTCAAAAATGAAATTTCTTAAATCCTCTTTAGATTTCATATGTAAATGAATTCATGTATAAAAATCTAGGTATATAGAGCAAACATGATATTTATATATTGCTTTACTATGTCAAAACCTGTAACATGGTTTATGCTATGAAATGCTGACTTGTTATGTCAACATAGACCTGGTTTTTGTTTTTGTAAAAAGTTTTTTATTTTATTTTTAAAATAAAATTAACAAATTTTATTTAACAAAATTAATACAAACTAATTTTGTATTAAATTAGTTTTTTATTTAATACAAACAATCCATCTTCCTTTAAACAGTGTGTCATCTGGGTACAAATGTCTTGTGCAATAACAATTGAACAATTGAAATTTACTACTATATTCATTATTTATCTATTGTTAAATTTAATATAGATATACATTGCATGTCTAATACTATAACAATTCTCCTCTTAACTTACAAAATTCTCTTAGTATATATTTTTTATATTTCACTAATCTACTTTCATTTCTAACTTTCATATTTATTCTCTAACCATTGATAAAATAGTTCCCATACATTATAATATTCAGTTTGTTCCTTTTCTTTAATTGCAAGTGTTAACCTATTCATTTCTGCACATTCTAATATTTTCCTAATCACATTCTAATCTGTAGGAATCTCTTTCCTTTTCCAGTTTTGTGCAAATACAATCCTAGCTGCTGTTATTACATGAATAAGCCAAAAAATACAGGACAAAAATACATACGTGGTTGGAGAAGTTGACACAACAACTTATTGATTTGACACCTGAACTATTCATGTTGGGGATTTTACCAGAAACTTATAGTAAAGAGAATGTATAGACCTGGTTCATATATGAACAAATCCATCTACTCTATGTATATGTGTACATATAGGAAGGCATACTGGAACCAAACATGCATACACAATAAATTTGCAAACTATGATTGGTAGAACCAGTTCTCTCTACCACATGTTGTCACTGTATGTCATTTAGGGCAGATATGGCAGACACATGAGATGAAGAAAAGGAAGGAAAGATTGTATTGCTCACTACAGAATTTTTATGTTGGTACTATACATTCTAGAGCTATGTATGCTCTAGAACGCTCTAAAATATGTTCAGAAGCAATGCTTCCAAAAACACAAGAGCACAATTGTAGAACTTCTTTAAAACAATTGTGTCTTTTTTCCCAGTTCACTACATTTGCCTGAAAAGCAACATGTCTGTTTTTGAGAGGTGCTGCACTCATTGTCCAAAGCATTCTAAATTACCTTTTTAAGAACCATGATATATACTCTCTCTTGTAAATATTATGCCAAGAGGACAGAAAAGGGACTTCCTTTGGAAAGCACCTACTGCTCTTTGTATTTTTAACCTGAAATTCAAATTGATAAATATCAGTATGCAGTTTGATATAGACATATCGGATGTAATTTTGGATATTTACAGAGAAAAGTGTTGCTAATTTGTAGAAAATTTGCATTCTGTAAAAGTTACTTAATGAAACTGATAACCTCAACATTAATTGTATTTTCCTGTAATCCCCATATTAAAACTCTGAAGCAAAAAATATGATGTTAATATTGTAAATAGCTACCATTTCACTATCATCTATCCTTTAATTTTATATTCAATATACCCAATGGTACTCAAATATGACACTGGTATTGATATTCAAAAGAATAATGCCCTCTGTTGGATATTAAAATGAATGAAGCTTATTAATTCAAAATTAAGTCTTTATATATTTTTCCATATTCATATCATGGTCACTTAGATAAGTAACCAACTGATGCTTACATACTATCTTCAACATAATTATGTTTCAAACTGAATGTTTCAATTAATTTATTTATTATGCTATTTAATTTATTATTAATTAATTAATTAATTTCAAGTGAGCTCATGCCAGCATTTACTTTAAGCTTTTTAAACATTGCAAAATGGCACAGTGTGAGCAAGGGCAATAATTAAAATATCAAAGAAAAACAGACTATGGATTAGACTTCTTTATTCAAAGCTATTATTATATTCACATTTCTCACTGTTAAAGTTTGTAACAATTACAACCATCTAATTAGGATATCAGGAACTGAAATACTGAAATTCTAACATAGCTCTCAAACTTTTACACCATCAGAATCCTAGACTTCCGTTTCATAATCCCCGCTAAATTGAAATCAAATATTAATTTAGAATACTTTCAAACTATAATGAAATTAATTATTACACTTCACTGATTGTACTTAATTAATCTCCTAAAAATGAACTTCTGTTTGGGCTCTTATCACTCCTAATGTCCTAAATGATTTACTGTGCATGTATCAATAACTATGGGACAGGTAGCTGTTGTCTCTTCTCACACTATTCTCAAACCGAATAAAGGTTCCAAATCTACAAATTGCTAAGTGCAAGTGCAAAGAGTAATGCAAAGTGACAATCAAACATTTCCAATTTTCAGTTTCTGGGACAGTATAGGAAGCTAGTAGGAAGGGATGAAAACACTACCTGGACTTTATAAACTACAATAGTACCTACCGCAAAATTTAAAATAAAATGGTTAGTTATTGAGTCAAAACAATAATGAAAAGTAGAAAAATAATAAACTTTCAATAATTAAATATTTAATGAATATTTCCAATGGATTTTTTAAAATCAGACTAGCACAACCCAGAGTATATAAGTATATCTTCCACAAATCCACAATTCTAATTAGAATCCACTAAATAGATATCCTAGCTTTAAAAGTTTTAAAAGGACTGCATAGCTATAGAGTTACCTCAACAGCAATCATTCACGGAATTTAAATTTAATGCTAATTTATAGATAATCTGACCTACATCTATTTAGAGAGGAGTTCAGATTATTTATAAATTAATAGATGTATTATTGAGCTTAACCCTGGGTGAGTGTTTATAAGGCTGAAACCTTATTTTTCCAATACTTTAAAGTATATGTTGGATACCTTACAAAAGATTTAAACTTCTGGCTCAGTATCTATTTCCAAAACCCTCTACTGTCTAAAAATATTGTTAAGAAAATACTACTACTAATAATAAAATAGAGAAAGAACCAATTCATGGGAAAATTAAGAAACAACTGAAAATCATTTAGAAATAATAACCAGCAAGTTTACCTGATAAATCCAACAGAAATAAAACAAAAGAAAAATGAATAATTACATTTATTCATTAATGGGTGTATGGACTACATCCTCATTCAAAATTATAATATCAAAGGAATTTACAGGCAATGTACTGAAACTGAGAAGAGGGCAAGAATCAACTGCATGAAAATATAAGAAGGCAAATTCAGGCTGAGTATTAGAAAGACTTTCCTAATTTTTAAGAACTGTTAAGCAATGGAACAATCTGTCTATCATACTGGTAGACTCTCTTTTGTTGGAGTTTCCAAACTGGGACTAGATAGCCACCTGTTCCTAATGAGCTAACGGGTTCTTGCACTGATCAGGGGGGTTAGAGTAGACCTTCAAACACATATATTCTATGATTATATTGAAATGATTAGCAATCTCCTACAAAACTGAGCATAAAAATGAAGAAGTCCTCCATTTTAAGCAAGTAAACATACCCTGACAACAAAGAAATTCACCCACTTCCTATTTTCTACAATAGTACTTTATGCTGGAAGTGATTAAACCTATCACATACATCAGTATTTTGAGAACTCTCTAAAGCTAATGAGTGAGCTTTCCCAATAGATATGTATGTTGGAAGAGAATTGTCACTTAATAATTTAAACATAAGCAGAAGAGGATAGGGCACAAAAGTATTCTTACAATTTGTTTTCAGAGCAACTCTCACATTTAGCCACTGTTATTCATACTGACAATACTACACACATGCAAGTATACACACTCAGAAGTTTTCAAAGTTAGACAATACCTCCAAAATGAACTTTCTTCTTGAATCTTGGATTTTCAGTCATAATTTCTAACTTGGATGTAACCATCTCAGATGCATTTGTTGTATATTTCCACCATCACAAACACACAAAACATAGTCCCCAGTTTTCAAATTGAGCTGTTTCTCATTACTACTGTGAAATCTCTTTCAATAAGAAGCAAAAAGAAAAAAGAAACAGCCATTCAAATCTTTAAATCCATTATATTGAAGGGTTGTGAGAAGAACTTTGTGAGAGCAAGACATCACTGTAAATCAAGAAATCAGTTATTATATGCAAGTTAAAGGTTCAGTAATATAGTCAGTATCCTTCCATTTCACACTGTACCATCACATTTCCCCGAGTCTTTTAGTAAAGGTTTCCATGGAAATGCATCAGTCACTAAAGTAAGTAAGTGCGGGTGAAGGACGCCTGAAAACCTAGAGCAGTTACGCATGCCATTAGAGAGGAAAAAGAATGATTCAACCCAGCTGTACTGTGTTACTAATAGCTATCGTTTCTACATTTTAGTGTTCAACGCTAAACAAAATCTGCTCTACCAGCAATGAAAGCCCACTCGGCTTGCCCTGTCTCTAACACGCCCATAATAAAAATAACCTTGATGAGTGCATGCTAGAAGTTAAAGCATTTCAAATGCAAATTCTCTCTCCTCCCACAAATGCCAAGCATGCTTGGTTTGCCATGGCTTTAATACTGTATGTTAATTTCCTCTTTTAAAGCATGACTATATTGTCTGTCCACTAGTACTGTAGGACAAGAAAAGTATTGGCTTCTTTGATTGATGTTAAAGAGAGCTAAACCCTGAAATTAAGCATAACATTTTAGACCTAAGATTAGCTAGTTCAGCATAATCACTCGTGACTGTATATCAGAATAATTTATTTATGGATTCTTGCCAATCAAACGTTATTTCAAAGGTCTGACTAGCAGCTATCTTTTTTTTAAAAAAAAGTCTAGAGTAAGTACAAGAGATCAAATCCAGACTGGAAGTGTGTGTGGGAGGGGAAGCTTGTAATTCTTTCCCTTTCTGCTGAAATCCTCATGTAACTAGCTTTCTGTTCCAGACGTCTGATTTTTATTTTTATTTTTTTTTGTTTTACAGAAACACCGAGCAATAATTCAGATCAAGTCAGACTGGTGAAAAAAACAAAACAACTAATTATAACATTTTTCTGAAGTTTATACAGGTTAAGGTTGACTTACAACCATTTGTTTAATGACCTTTCAAAGTTACAATGGTATAATGACCAGTTCTCACACTTATGACCATTGCAGTATTCCCTGTAGTCACACGATCAAAGTTTGAGTGCTTGGCAACCAGCATGTGTTTATGATGGTTGCAGCTTCCCAGGGTTTGTCATCTGCAACATTCCTAGGGAGCTTCTGATAAGCAAAGTCAATGGAGGGAAACCCAATTTACTTAACATTCACATTATTCACTTAACAATAATGGCAAAAGGTTGTAAAATGGGATGTGACTTACTTATTGATTACCTTGCTTAGCAGTGGAATTTTTGGACTCAATTGTGGTCATGCATCAAGGACTAGCTGTCAAGAATTTTGAAAACTATCAATTGCATACCTACTCACATAAAGCCCACTATAATTCAAAAAGAAGCTCAACCTTTATATACTCTTAAAGCAGCCAGCTTGGCTGCCTCAGGAATTCTGGGAGTTGAAGTCCACAGGTTGTAAAAGGGCCACAGTTGCCCAACCCTGTTTTAAAGTGTTCTTCTGCTGAGGCCTTAAAAACAGCTGAGTCAGATCTGGATTATATTTAATAAGAGAATACATGATATTTGATCAAAACAGATTTCCTCAGTCAATACAGAAGGTATGTTTTCATTATGATATGGGTAATATTTTTGCGACACTACTTAAAATGAAACTTGTGCCAAGTCATAAATGTCAAAACTTTAATAGCAGAAGGGTAGCAGACATGGCACTAGAGAATTAACATATGCTAAAATGCTTTAAGAGAAGCCAGCATAATGTCCATGGCCAAAATTAAAAGCAATAATTTTCACCAATTGTTTCCAGTGAGTATTTGAAATCATTCTGAATGGCTAACTATCAAATAAAATTATCTGTGTAGTGTAATTGGTGGAAACATAAATCACTATGGAATTAAGAGTGAGGTCAGCTAAATCTGAGAAGAGTGGCACTTTAAAGATCAGCAAATCTGTCTATATAAGAGACTACATGTAATCCTCAATTTACAAGCATATTTTTAAAAATAGTTCAAAGTTATGACGGCCTTGGCAAAGGTAGCTTACTGATTGCTAGGTTTCAAATCAATTCTATGTGACAGACAACTGTTATAACCTGTTCCAAATTACAGAGTGACAAAGCAGCAATTCAACCAAGATAATATTCCAGCCATTGTACAGGAGGTGAAGTAAAGTGCAGGTGTTGTACAGAAGATAATAAAGCCCAGTAAGCCATAAAGACAACAATGCATGAGTTAGCACAAATGGACAACACAACTTTCTACATGGGCAGAGGTCACAGAAGTAAGTAGGACACAATGTCATCCGTTCCTGGCTTGCAAAATGTTACTTTAGACTCTTCCAAAACTGTTTCCAAAAGTAATTTAAGTGTTTCAGAAGCTGCTGACAGGTCAGGTCCAAATGTAGAAAATCAACAGATGTTTTAACTGAATATACTGCCATTGGGTACTTAGGCCAAACCAAAACTTTTTAGCAATGCATCAACTATTTTCAAGAAATAATAAGCAATAGGTTTATCTTGAATATTAATACCACCTTATGTCTCATTTAAAAAAAAATCCTGCAATTTTAAAATCAGGATTACCCCAAAGTATAAATTTTTCACATGATTCTCAAATATTTGAAGGTATCTTGTATCCATTAACACTGGAAAAATATCACTAAATTTTGCCTTAAATAAGAGCCAAATCTTTAAAAGATATCAGACAAATGTTATATGTTATTGCCTTATTCTACTGTACCAAAAGGAGTCAGAAGTCAGTGCTTTTCTTTTTTTAATCCTGCTTTATCTTACGCTTTTTCCTCCTTTCCTCTTTTCCTTTTTCTCCCTTTTTTCCTTTTTCGTTTTTTATTTTTGTATTTTATATTTTGATAAACTAATAAAATATAAAATGGACTTATTCCCATTTACGGAATAACCTGTTAATTTAACAGACTGTTGTCCAAAAGATTAGAAAAAGGAAATTGTTAATTAACAATAAAACCCAAAGTACTTTACATATGTAATAATTTGTGTTCAACTCCAGCTACTTGTTCATAAAAGGGATTATGTGACTGCCTAATAAAAAATCCTATGGTTCCAAAACCAAAATTAAATATGAGAGAAGATAAAGAACACTGATAACAATTTATGAAAAGTATCTTAATGAATGAAGAAATATTTTTTTTTACTACTATCAAAGGAATGAATGAATGAATGAATGAATGAATGAATGAATGAATTTATTTATTTATTTATTTATTTATTTATTTATTTATTTATTTATTTATTTATTTATTTATTTAACTTTTATACCACCCTTCTCCTGCCAGACTCAGGGCAGTGGACTACCCTCTGCCAAAAAGCTGGTGAAACTTTTCGTGAAGCACATCTACAGGCTACATGGGGTCCCTCAGAGAATAATATTGAGGGGTCCAATTTACTGCTAAATTCTGGAAGGAGTTCCTAAAGTCCATTGGGTCTTCACAGCGGCTCAGCATTCCATACTTTGACTAACAGATCTGCTGAAAAAGTGGAACCCATGGTGGAACAACACATTAGATGTTATGTAAATTATCAACAAGAAAACTGGGTGGATTTATTATCATTTGCAGAAGTGGTTTACAATAATGCAGTACACAGTAGCACAGGGTTGACTCCTTTTCGAATGACTACTGGCATGGATTTTGTGCCTATGCCTGAATTGCCTAGAGAACCACCCACTTCCATGTCCCTAACAGAATGGATGACCTCCTTGAAAAAGGGTTGGGAGGATATTAAGAATGCCTTAGCAGAAGCAGCTGAGAAATATAAAACCCAGTCAGACAAACACAGATCTCTCCAGCTGTTTTTTTGAATAGGAGATTAAGTGTATTTGTCAACTAAGTACCTAAAATTGAGGCTACCTAGCAAGAAATTCAGACCGAAATTCATTGGTCCCTTCCCTATAGTGAAAGTGATTAACCCTGTAACAGTCCAGCTTAACCTCTCTTGAATCCTGGGGAAAATCCATCCTGTATTTCCTAGCAGCCTTTTAAAATCAGCAGTGGGCTCTACCTTGAGACCCTTACCAGCTGCTCCCCCCCCCCGCCTTTGATAGTACAAGGTGAAACCCATTATGAAGTCAAGAAGATTCTTGACTCTAGGTTGCAATGAGGTCGGTTACAATATTTAGTACGCTGGAAAGGGTACTCTTTGTCAGAAGCTACATGGGTCAAAAGTTGAGATCTGAAGGTTGATAGACTAGTGAAACAATTTCACAATAAGTTTCCTGACAAACCAAAGGGTCCTCCCGGAGGGGAGAGAGGAGGTTAAGTGGTTTTATGAACAACGTGTTAACACTCTTCTTTTGTATTTTGTTGATTTTATTTTCCAGAGCATGGTCTTTCCAGCAAGGAGGAATGCCTTGGAAGCCATATTAGCACCATATGCCTCCCCACTGCCAACTTCTTGCACTTGGGAAAGTGGGAGGGGAATTTAGAAGAGTGATTGTAGTTAGACATAATATCATTCTTCCCTTCAGTCAAGGTCATGTTGTTTATGCATCTATAGGAGGAGTGGTTGCAGGGATGGCTCTAGTTGGGATAGATGGTGATTGGGCCATGTGACAGACTGATGGGTGCTGGATTTGGGGTTTTGATTTACTGAGGGAAAACCGGAACTCTTAGATTTGAGTTTTCCCAGATGTGCCAGTTTACCTTCTCTAATAAATGGAACTTTGAGAAATACTTACCTTGGAGTTTTTACTTGGAGTTGGGGACTTTCTGGAATGCTGACACCTATATGGCACACCAGGCTATCTGAAGGGCCATCTTTCCCTAAGGGCATATTTGTGTCCTACTACATCAGTTGGGAGGGAGGGAGGGGGGAGGGAGAGAGGGAGGGAGGGAGAAGTGGGGGAGAGATATATATTTCTCTAGGAAATTTTTTAACAGCCATGCTATTGTCAAGGGGAATTTCACTCTTTGTGAATAGTTGGGGAACTTTCCTCTGAGGCATTTGGAGAAATACTTCACCCAGTTCCTCTGCCAATATAATAGGTGAACATTTTTTTAAAAAAAAAACATTTGATCTGAACTGAGTTCTAGAGCAGCTATTCTCCTTTCCTACAAGCCGCAGAGTGCTGAACTGCATTTCTCATAAGAACGCTCGCTCGACAAACAGATAATGGCTTTCAGCCCTACCCGGCATGTATTGCCCAAGTTTTAAAAGATCCCAGTGGAATGTTAAGCTCCTTTTCCTGGCATTTACATGGGTTTTGTTTTGTTTTGTTTTGTTGAGCTGAGGATGGCAAAAGGAAGGATATGGTGGTTTTCCGTGGGTTTGTTTATGATGATTTTTGAGGGGGCTGCTGGCTTTTGTTCTTTCTATTTTATGCCCTTGCTTATATCCTTTGCGAGTCTGCCCAGAAATATTTGAGCTGTGTGCATTATATAAGAAAGAAGAGCTGAGAGCAAAGAGGCAAGATGTTGCGATTGTGAATTGTTACGTGAATTGTTAAGGCTGCAGAAAGAACAATTTCAACCGGCCTGCCTTCCATAGAAGACCTGTATATTGCATGGGTCAGAAGGAGGGGAGTGCTGAACAAATATCTACCCTGTTTCCCGAAAATAAGACCCAACTGGAAAATAAGTCCTACCATGGTTTTTTCAGGATGCTTGTAATATAAGCCCTATCCCCCAAAATCTTAAGCCACACTTAAGACTGTCAGCCAGCTGGATGCATTTAGTACCGTATTTCCACCCAAAATAAGAAAATAAGCCCTAATGCATCTTTTGGAGCAAAAATTAATATAAGACCAGGTCTTATTTTTGGGAAAACACGGTATTAGACCCCTCACATCCTGGACGTAAACTATTCCAACTCCTCCCCTTGGGAGGGCACTACAGAGCATCGCATGTCAAAACAGCTAGACTTCTTCCACGTCTAGATCAAATTTTAAACTATCAGACTGAAGCCACCTTCTTGGCTTTGTCTTTGGCCAAAAATAAGTGGTTATCGGTACATGTTTCTGGTAGCAGCCAACATACCAGCGGATGGGCTGGGCTCTGTGTCTCTCCACATTCACATAGCATGTTGTTATCTCATAAGAGCCCCACTTGAGCATACTGGTTTTACATTTAGGCCCTCCAACTCTCACCCCAAGGGTTCGCTGCTGGGGGTTTGCAGGGGTTCAGGAGAACCTCTAGCTAAGATTCTGTGCAGTTTGGAGAACCCCCAAATCCCACTCCTGGATGGCCCCACCTACCCCGCCTCTCCCCTCCCAGGAGTCCCCTCCAATGCAGCCCATTTTGGATGCAGGTAGTGCAGGGTGCTCACGGAGGCTCAGGGAGGGTGAAAAACGGGCCTACTGGAAATATGGGAAGGCCAGAAATGGGCCCGTTTCTGGCTTCCAGAGGGTCTCCAGAGCCTGGGGAGGCCATTCTCACCCTCCCGGAGGCTTGAGGAAAGCCTCCGGAGCCCGGGGAGGGCAAAACACCCCACACCCTGCCATGGTGCAGGAGGCTGACTAGGCCACACCCACCATGCCCACCCAGCAACTGGGCAGAGAACCTCTTGCTAAAATTTTTGAAGCCCACCTCTGTCTCAACCTGTTCAGGATCCTCCAAGAAATATGAAGGAGGTCACTAGATCAAACCTGGGAAAACCAAAACAACTAGACTATAGGGATAGGTTTTTTTGCTTAGGGCCATCACTTTGTTAACCACCTAATTCTCACAGTACTGTCTAATGTCTATGTATATTTACCAATGTAGTATAGGTGTAGTGGATTTCCCTGTGATGAGCTTCCACCCATCACTTTTTGTGTACGCTGTGTGAACACAGCAATTCTATTTTGTAAAGTTTAGTTTCCAGCTTAGACCCATGTTGTATGAAACTAGCACAGGAATTGTACCAATACAGGAGAATATTTAACAGAATAACAGAGTTGGAAGGGACCCTGGAGATCATCTAGTCCAAACCCCTGCTCAAGCAGGAGACCCTATATCATTCCTGGAAAAAATGTTGTCCAACCTGTTCTTAACCTCCAATGTTGGAGCACCTACAACTTCTGAAGGCAAGTCATTCCACTAGTTCAGGGGTCAGCAACTGGTGGCTCTGGAGCCGCATGTGGCTCTTTCATCCCTCTGCTGCGGCTTCCTGTTGCTGGTCAGCTCCACAATTGATAGGGCTTTCAGTTAGGACAGGTAGAGGAAAAAGGATGCCGTGCTAGGAGGAGACTGTGGTGGGGAACCAGACTTTCGGTGGGTAGAGGAAAAAGGATGCTGCACTAAGAGGAGACTCTATGGTGGGGGAATCGTATTTTCAGTCGGCTCCAGAATTGAACGGGGGCTTCTGGTTAGGACCTTTGTGGCTCTTTGAGTGTTTAAGGTTGCCGACCCCTGCATTAGATGATTGTTCTGTCAGGAATTTTCCCCTTCTTTCTAGATTGGATCTCTCCTTGATAAGTTTCTGTTACTCTTTGTCTTGCCCTTAGGTGCTTTGGAGAATAGCTTGATTCCCTCTTCTTTGTAGTATAGGTGTAGTATTATTATAATTTATTCTACTTATTACCTTTCTTACTTCTCCCTCTTATTGGCATGATAACGATGATGATTATCATTATTCTGTTGCTTTGCACATACATTAAGAGCTTCTGCACCAGAGACCAACTCCTGTATAATCACACCTGGCCAAATAAAGTATCCAATTCAAGGGTCAGTCATGCCCTGTTGACAAACCAGATTTAACTGAATCAGTAATGGAATGAGGTTGTTTGATGAACAGCAGGCAGGGGAGGTTTAAAATCAAAATAGCCCTATACTTCTGGGTGAAACTGTCCTTTCTTAATCAACTGCGTGGCTTGAGAAACATGTTAAACCCTGATCAAAAAAAGTTCTCAAGGCTTGCACAGCAAGTCCTTTAAGAAAAAGTGTTGGAGACAAAAGAACATCTGGAGGAGCAAGGTTGTTATTTATAGATGGACAACACAGTACACAATTTCTACAACGTGACTAGCTCTCATGGTTTGCCAGGAAGGGGTCATCGATGTAATGAACCCTTTCATCATCAGGGTTCTGTTGGTATATGAGCTCATAAGGTACTAGGCACTTTCTGGATAAAATGGCAGCAACTCTTGTTCTCCAAATATCTACATATCATGCAAAAGAGACAATCAACAAGCCAAAAAGGGGAACAAAAAGACCAAGACACCTCCCCACCAGCCGTCAGAACCAGTGGTAAAATCCAGATTTTTTTACTACTGGTTCTGTGAGCGTGACTTGGTGGGCATGGTGTGGCTTGGTGGGCATGGCTTAATGGGCATGGCAGGGGAAGGATATTGCAAAATTTCCATTCCCACCCCATTCCAGAGGAAGGATAGTGCAAAATCCCCATTCCCTCCCCACTCCTGGGGGAAGGATATTGCAAAATCTCCATTCCCACC
>JANHZT010001990.1:8677-28155 GCA_032468215.1 Stegonotus admiraltiensis | reverse complement strand
TTTTGTATTTACTGTTTTATTTATGCCTGTTCACCGCCCTGAGTCCCCCTGGGGAGAAGGGCGGTATATAAATATAAGCAAATAAAAAAAATTAAAAAAAATAATTCAAGTTTTTCTATTTATAATTCTAAAATATCAATTAACATTCTAAAGCTGCTAAAGTTAGTAGAGCTTCTCTTATTTTGTTAATCATATGGATTATTAGTTTTATTGCCTGATGACTACCAGAAACTAATATATAAACTAATAAACATAATACAATCAAATGCCTGAACCTTTTCATGATTAATAGGAAAACATGGGAAGATGTCAGAATGTTAGGACAGTGAAATTTTGTTTTCCTTCTTCACTTTCCAAAGCTACATGGTTCTCATCTGGTCAGAACACTGAATAAAAATACTTCGTTAAAAGCTTGAGATACAATTGTACCACCTAAAAACCACATACCTTAATCATCTTGTTAGATAGCATGCAGTCATAATATAACAACCAGCTATAACATATTGTTAAATTGTTCCACCTTATAATATAATCTTGATATCATTTCATTATTCACTACTTTCAACATAATCATATATACATTTTTTCATACTATTAAAACATCCACATTAAACTGAACCAGAACAAGTAGAGCATGACATGCTCTCAAGAAGCCTTTGTTAGCCTGAATTAAAAGGAAAAACTTCCATCACAACTGAACTCAAACTGAATATAAGCAAAAATTTTGAGTCTTTCCTTTTGAGAATTGCCTCAAGCTAACATACATATTTTATATAATGCAGATGAACAATATCTAAGCTCAAGATAATTACACAAATTAAGAAACTCATAGAAATGGTTTTAAAACCTTTCTCCATCATGAGGATCCTGAAACTGCAAGAGGGAAAAGGCAACAATAATACCACTCAACGAAGAAATAAAGGATATTTTACATGCAGAAATGAACTAGTTTAAATAGATGTTGCTGCTTCAAACAAGATCTCATTAGATAATAGCCTATAATGGAATCCAAGTGCAGGTCCTATGATTTCTTAACAACGCTTATTTTATTCATTGAGGTCCATCCAGTGACCAATATCCTTTCACAAACATCAATCACAGTCCTGTTCAGCAAATATCAATTACAAGGATGCTTCAGGCAGTTTGTGTTATTTTTATTTTCAATAACCACAATAGTTAAAAAAGAAAACCATTCATTCTACCTGCTGCCCTGCTTATAAGATGCAATAAAACTGCAAACAGAAACATTTTAAGTAACAGCAAGATAGCCTTATAAAGTCTCCAAAGGTCTTTCTTCAAACTTAGGCATTTGAGTCAATGTTCAGGAAAAGGGATTTATTAGACACAAAATCAATAGTAATCCAAACATAGTATCAAATTAGGTGATGAGAGATCCCTTGAACGATAAAGCAACAACGACTGCCTTAGAGAATGCTCTTAGAACAATACAGATAAGGACAGAAGCTAAAGAATGTGCTGTCTCATACTAGTGCACGTATCTTCCTGTTGTCATGCAACTCAACCATACATGAAGAGCTATAACATCAGAAACTATCTAGATGATACATAGGGACTGGGGATGTGCCTCCAGGACCCTGCCATGGATGCTTGTAGGGTTTTTTTCTATTTTATTTTTAGACTGCAATTGTTAGCATTTGAGTCTATCGCATTTTGTCCAAGCATTACTCTTAAAATCCAAAGCGGATTAGCTGAAATGGGTAAACAAGTATATTGAAATTGTGGCATAGCAGCATGCACACTTGTCTTGCTCCAAATGGACTGGAGTCTTCCTTTAAAAATGCAACTTTGCAGTGCAAGGAAGGAAGCAGATACAACTAGACAATAGAAATGAAGAAACATTTAATAGTTATCAATTTGTTTAATTTACACATTAGTGACATGATAAGACAATGGTAAGGCCAGGAAGATTCTATCTCAAGAGAAAGACTGTACTGTATTATTCTGGAGGAATGCTATTCTGATAGAAGTATCATGGACACATATGGATTGTACTTTTCTGCTCCTGGGGGAAAACAGAGGGTCTAACACTAATTCATGATGCCATTAGTGATATACAGAAATAATCTAACTTCCACAAGGACCATTAAATTCAAAGTGGGCTGCTCCATGGCACATAGATCATTATATCAATAGAAAGATTTAACAGGGCTAGCAAAAAAATGTACAGACATTCATTCAATGTAAAGCATTCAGTGTACATTCAAAGAGTTAATCTTCTATTCCTAGAGTTTAGTGGGTAATGGAAAAAAACATCAAAACTTGAGATAAAATGTAATATTACTACTAGATCTGCCACATAACAAGAGATCCATTACTAATGTAATGTTTGAGTTTAGAGTTCAATACTCTAGTATAGTGACTTTACTTTTCTAAAATTTCAGATTTAGAAACTATTATTGTATATAAAACATTATAGTTCTAATCTGGCAAACTCTATAAACTTCACTATAAAATATAATGAATAAAGGCAATTGGCAACTGCCCAATATAAAAATCAAAACATGGCAGCTCCGTGCAGACCAATAGAAGCAATGCACTTTCTATGCCAATTGCTGACTTTGACCTTTAGCAGCCATAATAACATCTATCTTTGACTCTGTGTTAACTAAAATATATTAAAAATAAAATTTGTACCAAGCTTGGCTTCAGTTTTTTTCATCTTCTTAAATATCAGCAGTAATCTTTTTTTAAAAGTACCCTATGCAGAAGACAGGGACTCAAAGTAAACTGCCAGAATGAAAAAAGGGAAGGGAAACAAGACACGTTTTCTCTTCCTGACACATGATTACATGTTAGGATCACTTCATGGATTGTTTCCTTGCCTATCTAAATGATGCTATGAGATCCATTCCTAAAATTGACCAGTGATCTGCAGGTCATAGACAAGGGTTCATACTCCGTATGCATCACTGGAAAAGGAAATGGTAACCCATTCTAGAAAATCATATAAATATATACACAAGAAGAGCGGTATCAATGCTACTTGGAATTAAGTTCCTATCCCCTTATTGGATCATATCTAATAAGGTACTGGAGAAGAATTGTGAAGGACATAAGGAATGGCCTTAAGAGACGGTAGCGTTGCTCCCAAGACAACAGATAATAGAGGTCTGAGTCAACAATGTAACATGAGCAAGCTGGAAATACATTCATATTTGCAAGATGCAAGATTTTGTTACTATAGCTTTACATAAATGTAGTACAGTCCTACATTATATTGGTTTCATGATCTGATCTATCTTGAAGGGTAGAGGGCAAATGTTAGAAAGAGCAGAGGGCAAATGTTAGAAACACAAAAGTGTTAGAAACACTGGTGATGACGATGAGGCAAGGTAGAAACACTGATGATGATAAGACTGGATTAAAACTGAAAGGATGAATATCCATACACTGAGCCATTCAGAGAAAAGCCAAAATTGCTACACGGAATGTCAGAACTATGAACAGATATTGTGAGCACCTGCCAACATGGGGTCATGTCTATGATAAAACTATCCCATCCACCCCCAATTTCTAGAACTAGAGAAATTTTAGAGAAATTTAACTCTTTCCAAGCTAGTAGGAAAACTGGAGAGAAGTTGTTGGACCAAGGCTGGGAAAGAGCATTTCCCCCACTACTCTGAATTCTAGCTTGGAACCCTAGGAGAAAGGAAAGTCCAGGTAAAAAAGAAACAGAGGTTCTTTGCTTCAGGATTCTCTTTTTAGAGAAATAAATAAGTGCTGTCATTAATTGGTAACTGTATTATCACATTGTCCTGCAACTCAACAATATAGGCAAAACTATAAAATCCTAAACTATCTGGTTGATGCACAA
The DNA here is from genome assembly GCA_032468215.1 of Stegonotus admiraltiensis. Taxonomy (NCBI): domain Eukaryota; kingdom Metazoa; phylum Chordata; class Lepidosauria; order Squamata; family Colubridae; genus Stegonotus; species Stegonotus admiraltiensis. The sequence continues at coordinate 24,320 of JANHZT010001990.1, read as the reverse complement.
GGAGTGTGGATGCTCATCCAAAAATCTACTATGGGGGTTATTTGTAGTTTTTTTAAAAAAAATTAGGATTTATTTTTGACTGCAATTTTCAGCATTTAGAGAAATAAAGAACACACTCTATCAAGAAATGTGCTGCTATTATTTATTTATGCATACTACCTTATTCAATTTATATAGCTGCCTATCTTACATAAGCAATTTTAGGCAGTGAACCCAGTTAAAAATATCTGCATAATAATACAAAATAAGAATGAAAAATAAGAATACGCAAAAGGAATGAAACAAAAAAGTAGCAGCCAAGAATAATAATCTACAATAATGAATAATATCTCACCTAATATCTTGACACTCATGCTTTGGAGAACAGCCATGTCTTTTGGATCTTCTGAAAGGCTGGCTGCTTTAATGGGTCCAACCTATTAGGGAATGGTGGCTCAGATGGTAGGCACAGTGACAGAAAAGAAATGCCTTGTTGCTGCTTGGCTTTTTTCCTGCAAATGTTTCATTACCGAACTAGGTAACATCATTAGTCCTTTAACATATTGCTTTGACACTGAAAGCTTGGTAATATTGGGATGCACAATGACACAGTGGTTAAAGATGCTGAGATTGGTCATGTGGGTTTGAGGCCACATGGCTATGGAATGGGTCCCTTCATTAAGAAATGGAGATGAGCATCACCCCCCAGAGTCAGACTCAATCGGAAAGACAAAACTTTTACCTTTACCTTGGTAATGAAACACTCACAAAAAGAAAAACTAAGTTCAGAAAACACCAAGATTCCAACACTAAGCAATCTGCCTTTTCTGATATAAATCTCCATAGTTTTTAAATGATGGTTTCTTTTTTTAAAAAAAGTCCCAGTAGCCTGATAAATGCATAATGTAAGCTATAAGTCAGGCTTTATAAAATAAAATGAGATCGCAAACAAACCATAGAATTATTAGCACAATGTACAGTACAAGCTCAATCAATTCAGCATTAACACTTTCAGTGCTGTTAGCCACTTGATCTTTTTGCTATTAACATAACAAAACTATGTTCTCCTAATATTATGTGAATGCTAGATCTGTTGTAAAATAAGAAGCCGAGAAATACAAATTCAGTGATACTTTTTTGAATGTGGATATGAGGCCTACTGTAGATGGTATATTAAGCTTGTTTCTGATTTCTGAATGCTTAGTTATAACAGGAAAAGAGGCATGAACCAATCTTTGGTGACTTCTAGAATATTACTGCTAGTCAATGGCACATGCATTCAATTGCCCACTTTTCATACAAGCAACCTACTACATTTTGCTTCATTTATATTTTCTGAAGCTTTAATAACAGTTTCCATCTTAGAGATATTGGAATTATAATCACATCATTGTTTTGAAAATCCAGTTCATTAACAATGTTGGCGAATCCACCATTTTTTATTTCAGGATAGATAAATTGCTTTCATTTGGATACTTATCTTCCAACTATGAGAATACGCTTGGCTTTATTTCAGTTTTGGACTATACATCATCATCCCAAAACCTGTACACATTTGGTGCACATTTCCAATCATGCATTGTTTTTGTACCATGCATATATATTTTCAAATATATTGTCCTCATATAAAGAAGTTTCACACTTTAGAGATATCTAATTTTGGCATTGTAAACAATATCTGAAAATTCATGAAAAATGTGGTTTTCATTTAGAGGTTTATGAGATGCCTTCGGGATAAATATGTCACATAGCATATTCTTAATTCTTTTGTAGTATAGAAAATGTCCAGGTATGTTCCCTTTTTGCACAGTTGAACAAGATAAAAAAATAGGGTTCTAAAGCACACATCAGAGTAGGAAATTACTTTCCATTCTCCAATCTTTGTTGTCCATTAGAAAATGAGAAAATAGGCTTTTATTAAAAGAATTGAAAAAACTCTCCCATCTCTGACGAACTCCAAAGAGTTAGATTAACCCCTGACCTTTCTGAGATTTCAGGGATGGTGTCTAAATCTTGTAATTTTAAAAGCTTTTCTTGTTAATGAAACCATTATAGACTACTGTAGAGAGGTTATACAAGATTTGGTGAAGGAATAATACCTCAAATTGACTTTCTGAATATGAATAGAGTGGAACTTAAAATGGTAGTTCGCATCTCATGAAAAAATAATGAATTAGTTTCAGTGTGTTGATAAACAATTTGCAATGGATGTTGACAGGTTGCTAAGAGGAAATAAAGATGTTCAAAATGTAATGTCTTATTTACAGGGCTTAGAACATAGAAATATACCTATAGGTATATCTGAATATACCTATAATGCTGTCTTAAATCAAGTTATATATATATGGAAATTGTTCTTCATCATCACCGCCACCAAAATTTTATCCCTTTTTTATATAAAACTGAAGGTGGCAACATACTCTACCGAATACTCCTGCCTCCTATTTTCTCTGCAACAAGATGAATTTTTCTCATTACAGCCTAGATCAGTAATGGCTAACCTTTTCCAGGCCAAGTGGCCAAAGTGTGCATGCACATGCGCCCAAACCCCCAAAATGCAATGCACATGCAGCCCCCGCCCCCCGCCCCCACCGCACAGCAGAGACCCGATGGCCAGCTGGCCACATGTGCGGCGAAGCGGAACTGGGGCGATGGCTTACGTGCCCACAGAGAGGACGCTGCATGCCACCTGTGGCATATGTGCCATAGGTTCGCCATCACGGGCTTAGATAATACTTGAAAATAAAAGCTCCATACCATTCAGGCCTCCACTTTCATTCATCATAGAGACAGTGGTCCATTACTTGAGATATTTCACTAATGTGCAGTGATTCTTTGGCATGGAAACAGCAAGATTTTTCTGGTTTTGGACCCATAGATAGTTAATAAATGTATATTACATTTAATGTAATGTAATGTATATTACATTTTAATAGGGCATATTTAGCAGCAAAACAAAATGATCATAATTTATATATCTATATTCTAAATCCATGTTTTGTTTATCCATGGATTCTGATATGATGAAATTATCTGACCATGAGCTTTGGACAGATTTAAACCAAAAAGATCCCATTTTATTTTCATCTACCATTTTTACATTTAAAAAAATTATATGGGTAGCTTGGTATAGAGTGCCTGTAAAATGGTTTCAGCATGTTTTTCTACATATAATTTTTATGTTGATATCAGTAATTCTCTAGAACATTCTCTAGAATGTTCAAGGCTTTAGATGGCCTTAAAAGAGATATTTTTAATACAAATTGGGTAATTTAAAACCTTGTTTTCTAAAGCAAGAATCTCAGACTCACAGTTGAAAAGGGTTCTTTTAAAAAAATCTAGGAAACACTTAAATGAAATGGTAGTTTCAGATTACTTGGGGAAGGGGGAGTAACCCTGATTAATAAGTCGTCTATGAGCAATAAGAAATAAGTGATTCAGAAGGATATTCTTCTAATATTAGTAATTAGGGGTTGTAATTGTAAGATAGAATATATTAACTACTAAGGTCCAACTAAAGGTCAGCCAGATGTTTTACTCCAACATTTTGCTTATCTTCCTAGTCATGCAGTTAGTTGATCAGATAATTATGGCTGGAGCTGTGGATCCTTCAGTTGATCACAATTCAGTTTCATGTCAATATGTGCTCATTATAACTGACAAAGCTATAAGCCTAGCCTTTAATGTAATACATATATTTAGCTTCTGAATCGATATCACTATGAACGTGAATGTGTGTGTATACACACAGAGAGACACACAGAGAGAGACACACAGAGAAACACACACACATACTGCATGGAAATCTTTAACAAGTGCATTTGAGGTTGGTTTATCATTTATGCTATGTGGAAAAAGAAAAGAAAAAAATCAAAATATGAACATTTAGGAAATAAACTTAAGGAATTTTGTAAATAGTTATATGAAATGCTCCGTGCTGTGACTATGTAATGCTTTTATTTGTGTCTGCTAAAAAAAGGTTCATACTTCGTACCTCATACCTAAGAGCCATGGTGGCACAGTGGTTAGAATGCAGTACTGCAGGATACTTCTGCTGATTGCCAACTGACTGCAATTTGGCAAATCGAATCTCACCAGGCTCAAGGTTAACTCAGCCTTCCATCCTTCTGAGGTGGGTAAAATGAGGATCCAGATTGTTGTGGGCAATATGCTGACTCCGTAAACCGCTTAGAGAGGGCTGTAAAAGCACTGTGAAGCAGTATATAAGTCTAAGTACTATTGGTATTATATTTGGACAGATAAAGCAAAATTAGGAGCAAGGGAAAATAGGAATTCCAGAACATCTCACTGCACTTATGCAAAACTTGTAAATATGTCAGGAATCTACAAACTGGACATGTAGAAAGAGATTGGTCCAAACCAGTGATGGGTTTCAATTTTTTTTACTACCGGTTCTGTGAGTATGGCTTGGTGGGCATGGCTTGGTAGGCGTGGCAGGGGAAGGATACTGTAAAATCTCCATTCCCACTCCACTCCAGGGGAAGGATACTGTAAAATCTCCATTCCCTCCCCAATCCAGGAGAAGGTTACTGCAAAATCCCCATTTCCTCCCGATCAGCTGGGACATGGGAGGTAGAGAATAGATGGGAGCGAGGCCAGTCAGAATTTTTACTACCGGTTCTCCGAACTATTCAAAAGTTCCACTACTGGTTCTCCAGAACTGGTCAGAACCTGCTGCAACCCACCTCTGGTCCAAACTACATCCACCCCTTGTTTATTCAACATATATGCTAAGTACTGAATTGGAAGGAGGATGGTTTTAAAAGCGACAATTTGGTCTTTACTGATGACACTGTTCTGATAGCTAAATGGTTTTAAAGCTCTTGTAATTAAAGTGAAGTATACTAAAAAAAAATGGGACTAAAATTAAGTATAAAGAGGACAAAAGTAATGACGACAAGTACCGCAGCTATCCTTAGAACTGACTGTGAAGATACTGAAGTGAATAGCTTTTACTTTTTTAAATCAATCAACTACAATAAAAGAATCAGCAATCAAGAAATGTGCTGAAAACTAGCATTTGCTGAAGTAGCAATGAAGACCTCAGAAAAGATATTCAGATCCCAAAACATATCTGTATCTTCAGAGATCAGTATTGTGTAGGCAATGTTTGTCTCTATGATGCCTTATGAAATGAAACATTTGAAGAAGTGGGATAGAAAGAATACTGATGCGTTTGAACTTTGGCATGGGGAAAAAACCCCCATGAATACCATGGATACTTCAGAAAACAAATAAATGGATCTTACATAGAACAAATCAACCCATAATTCTCTTTTAAGGCACAAACTTTGATATTTTGGATATATTATATGAATATATTATATGAAGTCCTAGCTCTCTAAAGAAATCTATAATGGTTGCAAAGGTGGAAGGAAAGAGAAAAAGATGATGACCAAAATCATTTTGGATAGATTCAAAACTGCAAATAATTTGGAACGACGTGTTAAAATAACTGGAGTTTTAGGAAGGTTAAATTAGTATCCTATGATACTAATATGCAAATTAATTCAACAAAATATTCTTTTTCAGGTTCATTGGAGACCTGATTGAATGAAAACTCAAATGTTTTTGACTTGCTTGGCAATTGTATTGTTTTGGTTTAATATTGTCAATGTTAATTTCATTAGGTAGCTGTGTTGGAAAAGAAAGTTAAAGATATGAATGTGATATTAAATGATATACAAAAACTTGGAATCTAGCAGAGTATAAAGAACTACAGATTCACTGTGAGTGATTTGAAGCTAAAATAATTTTATTCTGATGAAAACACCCTAGTACACTTGATTTAAACCCCACACTGGAAATACATTTACCTTTACACATTAATTGGCTTTTTACCAACATTTTATGGAAAATCTGGTAAGGTTACTCCATATGGTCAAGATTTAGTTTGCTGTTTAAGAATTGCTTTTTTAATCACATTATTTCATTATAGTTTTTTTGAGTGGGCAGGGGTGCTCTCCATTCTTCCCCTTATTTTTAAAGTTTCTGAATTTGGTATTTTGTCTTCTCTTTGTTTTTATGACAAAAACAGTAACAAAGCTTCTTCCAAAAACTTCTCCTAAACAGTAATGTTCAACCTGACAGGAGGAAATGATTAAATACATTGGAATTAAATATATAGAGAATTTAGTTTTGATTATTAAAGTTAAATATATTTAAACGTGGCCTGAAGCACTTAGAGCTGGCTATACCTGGAATTAGGTTCTATTATACCATTCAAGTAAAATATTGCCATTGGCAAGAAACTAATTGCATATTCTGCTTTACTCTTAATATCAGGACACAAACTCACCTACCAAGTTTACTGATATAGGTTCACCACTGCTGCTGAACCAAAAAATGGCATGATAACTGACAATGGTAAACAAGGATATGTAATTCTAGATTGTATAGCTAGCTACATTTCGTACTAAATGTAACATGTACTTCAGCCCTAACTTTCATCATATGTTGAAAATAAACCCAACAAAATCAACTTCACATGAGAATATTCTCTATTTTCATGAACATATCTAGTTACTGTAGACCTATCCAGTCCCAGTGATGTCCTGAAAGCTACATTTGTTCTGGGAACAATACACTTGATGCATCATCTCTGTTCCCCATGTTAACCTACGATTCACAGGAGACTACCAATATGTCTGGTATGTAGATAACTAATAAGTCCTTCTGCTTAAGTTACTGCATTAACTATTTCCATGGACATAAAGCAATTAGGGAATTAAGATTTCCTCCAGGGAAAAAAATGGCACAGGATCTTAGTGTGGATTAGGAGGCATCTGGCAGTACCTCCTGCTCTCAAATAATAAAAATAAATCTGCCAAGCAAATTGTGATTACTGAAGCGCATGATTAACATCACATGCAGCTTGGCTCAGAGAACTTGATTTGGGACAGGCAAGGTATGTCTGAAGCAAGCATCACAAGCACTTTCATAATAGCCTCACTGTTCTAAAAATACTGCATCTTCACCAGCAGTTCCATTTTTCTTGTCAGGAACATTCATTATCTACTAAAGACATAGCTATTACTACTGAAGTTGAAAACTTTCACAGCAGTGGGGGATCCCTTAAAATGGGCTGCTCCCGAAGAATTACAAATCCATTTGATTTCAGAATTCTCTGCAGTAATTGCTCCTTGATGTTAACAGCTATGACTGAACTGACCTAACTCCTAGATGGAATTGCTCCTACGTGGCTTTTCCCCTGACAGCATTTACTGAGTGTTAATGACTGGGTTTGTCATTGTTGTGACTGGTTGTTTAAAATGTGTCTTCTCCCTTGTCTAATAAAAGCAGAAAGAAAACAGTTTGCACAACCACTAATTATCCACAAGCTGCTCTTCTCAAACTTGGTAACTTCAATCTCCGTTCCCAAAACACAGCATGCGTATCATGGTGGAAAAAATACAGGCAAAGCAATTTGTGGTCAACTTAGTTTAATCCCATTTACTAGTCATAAGGATACATTAAAATTAGGGCATAATTTGTTTTTTTTCTTCTGTAATTGAAAAAGGCAGCATAAATTGCAGCAAATAAATAAATGAATAGGGCACAGGTTCTTCCAACTAGCCTAAAAACTAATCAGATATTTTAAAACCTGGGCATGTTATTTTTTTTAATGGAGTGCAATATAAAACAATAGATAACATATTTTTTGTTCGGGCAGCTTTGTGAAGAAATTGGAATAAACTCAGTATAAACTGACCCAAGTGAGTACAGTAATATTTTCCCCATGGTTTCTAATGAACACATTTAATAATATCCTGCTGCAATAAAAAAAGTGCTTAGCCAAGTATGAGGGTCCTTGATGCTCTCTGAGCTTGCTTGTTTTCTTGAAGACTTTTCCTTACCCAAACTAGGTAACATCATCACTACTAGTGCTATTTGGGCAATGAAACGTCTGCAAGAAAACATGCAAGGTCAGAGAGCACCAAGGACCCCTCATTTCAACCCTGAGCTACAAATATTCTCCTTTATTGTTAACCAAGTATCTTCAATAACTTGGCACTCTGGAAGTTGAAGTCTAATGTCTGTGTGGCAGGAGGCTAGGAAAGACTACTGAAAGTTTTATACTACTGAATGCTGTAGTATATTAATATTAATATTAAATGTATATATTAATACATTTACATATACAGAACTAGAAAGGAGCAAGAATCTGTTAAACCGTGCATACAGGTAGTCCTTGACTTATGACCGTAATGGAGCCTACCCGTTATGGTCGTAACTTGTGATGGTCTTAAAGTGGGTCATCAAGCGACCAATCCAATTTTATGGCCTTTTTTGCAGCGCTCATTCAGTGAATCTACAATTATTAAACAGATGCCATGATTATTAAGTGAACCAATTGTTTGCTGTGGGATGGTTTTGCCTAAAACAGAAGTAAATACTAGTTTTCGGCAATAATGTTGTAAATTGTGGTGACATGACTGTCAGCCACTGCAAACAGACATAAATGTGGGTCAGTTGCTGAGCATCTGAAATGCAGTAACATGACTGTGAGAGGAGACTGCCAGAATTGTGTAACTGAATCATAAGTATCTTTTTTTTTTTGAGGTTGGGGGGGGGCATCATAACTTTGAATGATCATTGGGTGCCTGGTCATAAGTCAAGTATATTTCTTTTATAACACAGGGATATCATTGTCACACATCCTAAACAGATATATATGGACACATTTCATACTAAGTTATTAGCTTTGGTTATGATAGCATTGTTTCTTCCTGGCCTGATTAGTAACTCCATTTTGCCAAACTATATCAGATTAGCTCTCAAGCTGCTTTGATATGTAAGTAGAGAAAGTGAAAAATGTTCTGAAGAAACTGCTTCCAATTGATCTCTTTTGCACTTAAAAAGCGCCATCTAGTGACCATTCATACAATAGAACAGTTAGAACAAAATTCAGTTTGTAAGTATAACTGCTAATAAAGTATTACCTATAAACCACTGTTTTGGAAATGTTTTAGAAATAACATTTAGATATAACATTATAACTGCTAAATAGTCTATTAGGCTGCTGAAGAGTAACATACTGAAGCACACTTGGACTGAGACTTAAATTCAGTTTAAGGCAAGAGTATAATGTTTCTAAGCCTAGAAAACTACAATCTAAAAAACCCGTTTCATACTCCACACCAACTGAACTACGAAAGTTTTCTTCAGTCTTGTATTCTGCGAAGGCTTCACTAATCAGTGATAAATGTACCCACAGTTCATCAAGATCTATTACATCAATGCTGGGCTGGATTATCAAACTGTATTTACAACAGGTGCTGTTTCTAGCGTCATGCCTCCGCCAAATCTTGCCTACTGAATTATTATGCAAGCTGAAATTCATGGCACTTAACAAACCTCAATGTGAACAGCCTTTTTCAATGGGAGTGTACTGGAAGCTCTCATTTGAAGATTAAAAGTCCCTTGTTTCCCTATATATGCAATTCAATATAGACAGTCCTCCTTTAGCGACTGCCACAGACAGTGACTGCTCACAGTTGGTGATGAAAAAACTTTTGTGACCAATGCTCACATTTATGACCTTCGCAGCATCTCCCTCAGTCACATATCCACCATTACAGTCAGTTAATCCTATGCTTGTTTCACCACCGCCGCCGCCGCCTTCTCAGAGGGGAAAAATTACCTAAACAAGCTACCTCTTCCTGAGCTGATTTCTTGATGATATAATGAGTCCCAAAAAAAGTGCTAACCACAAGTTAACAAGCTCTGCAACCTTAATTGGTTGATTAGACCCCTCCGCTAGTTGGCAGGCATTACTGCTTGACATTGACTAGACCTTCATCCAAAGGCTTCTTTGCCTCCTAAGCAGCTCTTGGCTGACAGCCCCAAGCATAGCAGGCAAACAGCCGGTACTAGCATATTTTTTTTTCAATTTGTATTTGCCATTGTACACCTGCTTACTCAGTTGTAGTCCCTACCTCTTCAATGAATGCAAAGACAAACATCAGTTCACTTCTTGATGATAATCCCAGTGCCGGCTAACCATTCCTAAGGGCAGAGGAGTAAGGGAAAAACGGTTACAAGATTTGCTCTTTTACCCAGTTTCCTTTTAAAGTTGAGTTCCAAAAATTGTGTTTGGGCTATTTGGCAGTGTACAGCAAAGGAAAGCTGAAGCAAAATAACCAAGTCATGGTCAGGTGATTTTTCACTCAGTGACTGCTTCACTTAACAACCGAGTATCTAGTCCCAACTGCAGTTGCAAAATAAGGACTATCTATATGGTTGTGCTGCCCCCAGTCACCCACATGTCAGGGTTGGTGTAGAGAGGTTTGTTCAGTCTGTTCCCTCAACAGTTCCATTTCAGGTTTTCAGCTAACCCCCAGCTGTAAACTTAGCACAGTAATTGGCTTGTGACCAAATAGATAACCAAAAGTAAACTTACAGCCAAACCAAAACAGTCTTGAAAATAAAGGTTTTGCCTGAATAGGTTCCAAAAACAAACAGCTCAAAATCCCCTCTGAGGTTAGGGACCTCCACTGAGGTTTGTCAACAAGTCCAGTGGTCCGAGTTTCAGGTCTTACAAGGAGAAGTCACAGGATAGTCCAAGCCAGGAATGCAGGGGGTCGTTTTCAGCAAAGCCAGCCACGAACAAGCTCCAAACTAACTTTCCAGGCAATGGCCAATTAGTCCACCCGACAGATTACCAGCTGCTCCAAACACAAATATAAACACTCTTCGCAACGGAATAAAATCCACAAGCTGCAGTGTTCCAGAAACACAAACAACCATCTGGCCATGATCCACATACACTGCTTCCACCAACACTGCCTGCTCTGCTAAATAGCCCTTCTCAATACAGCCCATTAAGAGGGGCGGGGCCTTTTCCCCATCAATCTGGCAGATCTCCGCCTCTCTGCCCTGCATGTTCTAGCATCTACCAAGGCCGGCAGCTCCTCCCCCTCTTCCTCATTGGCCTGTGAGCTCTCCCCAGCCAAGGAATGTTCAGCTGACAGCTCAGGGTCAGCAATACTGGATGTACCAGGAATGCTCTCATTCTCCCCCAAGGCCTCTGAGGAAAACATGGATGGACCATTATCCACAGGAGACATCACAATGGTGAATAGAAGATCTGTACTATCTGTACTATCACCATATTAATGAAAAAGTGGGTCTGACTAATACTTTTAGGAACCCCACTTCTGTTCTTAACAGCTAACTTGACCATTCACAATTAAAACAGAGATGAAAAAAGAACTTTGGTACCAATCCGCACATTTATAATCTTTGCAGGTCTGTAAAGCATAGGAAAGCTGAAATAAGATTCTAAGGTGCGATTTCATTTGTTAAGACAGACCTTTGAAAAGCTACCTATGACCCATCACGTAAGTTATTACTGCTGCCCTTTTCCACAGTCATGTGATCCCATTTCAGGTGTTTGCAACCTGTTCACACTTACAAGCAGTTGCCACACAATCACGGCAGTGGTGGGATTCAAAAATATTTACTACCAGTTCTGTGGGAGTGGCTTGGTGGGCATGGCATGGCTTGGTGGGCGTGGCGGGGAAGGATGCTGTAAAATCTCCATTCCTTCCCCAGTCCAGGGGAAGGATACTGCAAAACCCCCATTTCCTCCCGATCAGCTGGGAGTTGGGAGGCAGAGAATAGATGAGGGCGGGGCCAGTCAGAGGTGGTATTTACCAGTTCTCCAAACTACTCAAAATTTCCGCTACTGGCTCTTCAGAACTGGTGAGAACCTGCTGAATACCACCTCTGAATCACGGGTTAGCCATTTACAATCTTTTCTATCAGTTTCCTCAGAAAACCAATGGAGAGGGCAGCAGGGAAGGTTGCAAGCTGTTGCTGCTGTCTTCTGAAAGATTTTCCCCCCTCCCTTTGTGCATGGGGGAGAAGGCTCTTACAGTCGTCTGGAAAAAAGAAGTGTGGATCATCATACTCGAAGTTTCCTTTCTTCAGCCCTTTGCTGGAGTTCCTTTCTGTACATGTTGGGAAGGAGAACTCCTGCAGTGGGCTGGAGAAAAGGCACTCAGATCACGATCCAAACTTCTTTTCTTCACTGGAGTTTCCTTCTGTGCATGAAAGAGAGCTGCCTGCCCAATTCCGCAGGCAGCTCTTTCATTCCATCCACTTAATGATGAATTAAGAGAGCTAGGACTGCTGTCATTTGGTGAAATGGTATGTGGATGTTTCTCTTAATGACAGCTTCACTCAATGATTGAAATTCTGATTGTAAGTTGAGGCTGCAAGTTGAGGATCAACTGTACCTGGAGAAAAAAAAAAGTAAACTCCCCAAACCAAAAGCAGGATATAAATGCAACAAAATAAGAAATGCCACTAACAACAGTGAGATTTGTTTCTCAATAAGCCCATACAGGTTTGCATTAGTTTCTCTCTCTCTCTCTCTAGAGCTCACTTACAGAATTTGGAAATAAATAAATATTATCTTAAATGCAAAATAGCATTTCATATATGCACAGATGTACACTCTCACGTACAGGAATACAGGGGCTCATACATTCCAGCTGTTCTATCATTAAAGGATTGTTGCTTTCTTCTTTACCAAATTTATTGAGTGAAAAGAGAAACAAACTTCTGCCTCCAAACTTAAGTTATTAATGCTGGGTTTGCAAATTAGATCTCCTTATCTGGAAACTGCAATCTGTTTGTTTGGCCAGCTGTAGATGACAAGAGCCAAAAATCCTAACAGGTGTAGGCAGCATTTATTTTCATCACATGAATCTTCAGTAGGAAAAATGGAAATAACTCAGAGAGGCAGCTAGCTTGCAAAAAAGCCCTTTGCATTGATAGGCCAATCTTTTGGAACATGAATATGTCTTCATTTAATGATTTGGGGGGGAGGATTCAATTAGTTTAGAACTGTGTTTCTTAAACTGCAGATCTGGGAATACCTCAAGACCCTTTCAGTACCTCAAGACCCTTGAAATAAAAATGATTTGCCAGAGATTCAAGAAATTTGCAAAAATGTTGAACAAGGACACTTTTCTCATTATATTTCTTTAAAACAGGTTCTTATGAAAAATATTTTTGTTATAAATTATTTATAAGTATTGTTATTTTTACATGATTCAACAAATAAAGATTCTATGAATTCATCCATTTTAATTTGTATTATGGTAAATATACAAACAAATGTTTTTTGGGGATGCTAATTTTTTAAAAATTGGAAGGGTTCCTAAGAGCAAAATGTTTAAGAACACTAGTTCAGAAAAATATTCTTCTACAAATATGGTATCATTAGGCTTGTTCAGACTGCCTATACCAGTGATGGCTAACCTTTTTGCTGTTGCGTGCCAAAAGCGGGGGTCGTGGGGGGGGTCGCGGGTGCAGGTGCCCACATCCATAATTAAATGCCCTCCCATGCATGCGCACATGACCCCCCATAGTTCCCCCTGCTTTTGGCATGCGATGGCATGGTGAGCCCAGTAGGCCCTCTTTCCCCCCTCCCCAGGCTCCAGAGGCTTTCTAGGAGCCTGGGGAGGGAAAAAACAGCCTTCCCCATTCCTCCGGAGGCCTTCCGGAGGCCGGAAACAGCCAGTTTCCTGAGTTCAGGTGGGACCGGAAGGCCTGAAAATACGTTGGCTGGTGCGCGCATGCACACTGGAGCTGAGCTAGGGCAACACTCGCGTGCCCACCAATATGGCTCCGAGTGCCACCTGTGGCACCCGTCGCATCATGGATCTAGAGCAAATATGTTTTCCATTAAACTGCAAAAATTCACACCTGTATGTGAGTGAATTTTACACTGAAAAGTATTCACTGTCAATTAGTAATTTTGATTGATATTCTGCAGTGGCTAGAATTTCTACTTGCTCTTTACAACATGTTTTCTCACCTTTTTCCAGCTTTGAATTGTATCACCTATTTATAATCATGCCTTAATAAACTGACCTGGAGATATTTTGTGCAACAAATTATAGGAAAATGAATTGGCAGCGTGGGATGCTCAAAATCATATGGCATTCCAAACTGTCTTTCTTATACTTTAATTTCTTACTGGAATTTCAGTAATACTTCACTGATAAAAGACAGTATTTCATTGCTAATATACAGTGTATTTGGTAACATAGCACTTTTTTTTAGTTTTGTGTTTAAAAGGTTGAAATCAATTCTTATTTGGACCTGCAACTGTTTTCCAAAAAATAGCCCATGGTTATATGTGACCTTGAAAATGAAGGTTTCTGAAGGTGACTCCAGCACTGTGTGATAGCTCATCACATTTTCCACTTTATAATGCCTCAGTGATTTCATTTCTCTTTCATTAATGTTTTATTCGTCTTTCGTTTTATTGCTGTTTGTTTCTATTTTAATTATAATGGAATTTTGTCTCACTTCTGACACTTATAACTTTGGTTGCAGATTTTTTCCATTCAAACTGTTTATTATAGTAGATCTTTCAAGCCACTTAGCTTCAGTTAAAAAGGTCTTTCAAACTTTCCATTGTTACGCATTTCATACTGGACATTTCCCATGTCTTCTCTTTTCTAGAACCCTTCTGTATCATCCTTGCTAAATGAATGCACTTTGACTGTCAATAAATATCAAGTCACTAATCAGGGTGGAATAATTATTGTAATTCTTAAAGAAAAACATTTCCATTAGTGTCTCCCATTTATCTCTATTTCTCTGTTTGTCACAGTCATGCATTGGTAATACAAACATTCAGCTTTTAATTTTCTTTAGAAATGATTGCATGCCACTAGCATTCCCACAGTTGCATACAGCTGATGGTAAAGGTTTCTACCCTAAAAGGAAGAGACCTCTTTGAGAAAGATCCTATGTGTGAGATGATCTTGAGATATTAATATTTATCTAATAAATAATAAATCACCCACAAATATTGCCCCTTGATGCAGAGTGGCAGCTGTATGATAGGGAATAAAGAGTTGGAACATAATAATGTGGTTTCAAACCGAATCCTCACAGGGCTACCATGTACCTTTAAATACCAATTAAGAGCTGTTTCATGTAAGCCACAGCACAAGAAAAAGAACTGAAGGTGATGAGAACACAATGGATTGAAATACAGTTATTCAAAGAAATGGCAGGGTTGAAATAGAGGATCTGCTACACAAGCTTTGCAAGAGCAGACTCGGACTACAATCTCCTGTTTCTTCGAAAGCAATCATAGACAATCACTTGACGACCTTTTTGAATCCTTGATCATCTGATTCTCAAAATGGGTTCCATCTAGAAGTAAACTAACATTTTATGCTACTTAACATTATAAGAGAGAGGACTTCTGGTTTGGCGTCGCGGGGATGCAGTCAGAAAAATGGTGAGCTCCAACGAGTCCCGCCAAAACCCCGACTGGCTAACTGTTGCTGGCAGATCTGTGGACTTACCCTGTCCTGAAGGGGCAGTGGAAAAGAGAGGGACCCCTTGGGCAGCCAAGAGGAATGGGCAAGTTCCTCGGAGGCTGGAGGCAACCCTCTAAGCCAGCAGTGGGGGACGGCAGCCATGGCGGCTCCCTCAAGACTGCGACAGATCAGGACAAGCAAAGTGCAGGAGGAAGGAAGAAAGGATGAAGTGCTTCGGAACCAGGTGAGTGACACCAGCCCAGGCGAGAACAATGCATTAATGAGGATATTTATAAATAAGACCCCCAGCCTTACTTAGTGGCTGAAGATCTGAGGGGCTTGAAGAT
>JANHZT010001988.1:159342-170420 GCA_032468215.1 Stegonotus admiraltiensis | reverse complement strand
CTCCAGTGTTAGACCACGTGCAACTTATGGAGTTAAACCATTTCATTGATTAATTGTTCTCACTGTCAGGAATTTTTTCCTTAGTTCCAGTTGCCCCAACTCCACCCCAAATTAAGGGATTACAGAGTGGATCTCTCTTTGATAAGTTTCCATCCATTACTTCTTGTGTTGCCCTTAGATGTTCTGGAGAACAGGTTGTCCCCCTCTTCCTTTATCCATAATTTCACAAATAATTGCCATATTAAGGGACCCTATATTTGAAGATAGTTGGAGATTGGTCATCTTTACCATCTTTGTTGATCAGAACTTCTGTTTGTAGCATTGAATAGTAATGTCGTTCATTCCAGCTGCAGTGCT
This sequence comes from Stegonotus admiraltiensis, assembly GCA_032468215.1. NCBI lineage: Eukaryota > Metazoa > Chordata > Lepidosauria > Squamata > Colubridae > Stegonotus > Stegonotus admiraltiensis. The sequence continues at coordinate 170,063 of JANHZT010001988.1, read as the reverse complement.
ATGACTGTCCATGTGTCATAGAATGACTCTGTTATTCATATATGGTTTAGTGTGCTGTTTATTGAGAGTTTGAAAAGAAGAAATGGTATCTCTCTAGTTTTGGGTGCTTACAGCCATAATGCAGGCAAAAGTGAGTTGCCAGCACTACAAAATGAAAATTAGGAATAGAAAAATGAAAAAAAAATGCTATCATTTTATATTTCCAGCTGTTCTTATGTTCTCAGGCATGCTTCCATAATGCTTTTTTGTTCAGTTTGGTTTTGCTAAAAGAATCCACACTGAAGCAATTTTTAGCTGCTCAAGTGTGAAGTGAAAATATTTAATTTGGTGGTTATATTCCATGCATGGCATCTAGCAAAACACAATGATGGTGAAGGTGGACCTCTGTCGTCAAATGCAATTCACTTTCTGAGAAATAAAAGAAACCACAATCAGCTGTTCTAAACAGCATTGTTTTCATTTGAATATCAATAATTTTCTGCTTCTTCATTCTGGAAAAAAAAAGCATATTAATAATGCCTTTTAAAAAGCCCTATGATCTTAAAACAATGGGAGAATCAAAACTCCTTACCAACTAATTAGATGGGATGAATGACATTGGAAAGGGTGTCAGGTTAAATCAACTTCCCTGATAACGAGTTGAATTAGCATAGATTTAATGCCACTGATTGTTTTATGCAATTGTGAGATGGGTCATTTAATGAATTTGGCATAGAAAAAGAGGATTTTCTTCCTCTGAAAGCATTGACTAAACCTTTCTAATCTGCATCGGTTAGCTCTCATATCCATCTAGTTTTTAGTTTAATAAAAGGCAAAAAGATGAGGCTGAGCTTGTGTTTACTCACTCCAGTAACTCCAGAATGGGGTCTTTGACAATTTGCTGTGGCCAACTCGCCACAGCCAACTCACCATAGTCAATTCACCATAGCCAATTTGCCATGGGACAACTTGCCATGGCCAACTCACTGAAGGACAAGATGTCAGCCCCAATGTGTGGCCATGTGTCAGGGCTGCCATTCTGGTGGGTGCAGTGGTTCTGGCAATGCAGTGGCTTCCATGGTACCCTGGCTCCTCGGCTTACTTCCTGGCCACAAAGCACTGTGAAGAACCCCCCTTGCCTGCCTCTTTGTCGTCTCCTGGCTTGCCCCCTCGCTGCTCATCAGTTGAGAGGTGCTCTGGCCTCTGGAGACCAGGTTGGCATCGGCGGTGTGCTCAGGAGACTGTAGGCACTGCTGGATGATGTGCTCATGGCCATGGCAGCCTCCTCTGGACGTTTGAGGCACCCGGACTGGCAGCAAGCATTTCTGAATGGACTGGGTGGTGGGTGTAGCTGAGAGCTGCTGGCTGGGCAGCTGTTGAGGGTGGCTGAGAGGCGTGGAGTCACAGAGAGGTTTGGAAATGGCTTTAATGCTGGCTAATCCGGGGGAGTGGCCAGTGGGCTGGGAGCATGTGGGAGTAATGCCTAATTGTGGTGCCTAATTGCACAATGAATAATGAGTGGGGTGGAGCCGGGTTAAGGGTCACTTGGGTTGTAAAACTTTATAAGGTGGTGGGGAGCACACAGCATTAGCTCCAACAAAATATTCCTGTGTTAACTTATGGATGTTAGTTTGTGCCAGTAAGGGATTCAAGCCATCATTTGTGTGTGTGGCATTTTCTTTATACACTGGAACCTGACATTATACTGATATCAAAGAAATGGTGAAATAGAATAATTAAAGAAAGGATGCAAAAGGAGGGACAAAATAAAATCTGAATAACATTTTTTTTAAAAAAAATAAAAATTTAAATTGAATTGATAAATTGTCCTGTGGCAAGTTGTCCCAAGGCGAGTTGGCCATGCTGAGGTGGAGGTAGAGAGTTGCCAAGGTGAGGAGCGAGCTGGCTATGGCAAGTTGTCCTATTGTGTCCAGAATTGTGATCTTCAGACATGTATGACCAGAATCATTTTAAAAAGTATTGGCTGGACTTGAGAGCTAAATTTATGTTCCCTTATACTCAATGCAGGACAGAAACATCTATCTTTTAACCAAAAGAGTTGAATAATATTCAATTAAAAAAAAATAAAAATAAAAAATCTTTTTTAGTCCAAACAGGATAGTGTGACTTCTAAGTTGAAAGGGGGATTGTTTGTATGAGCGTGGAATGATGAAAAAATAAATGAAAAAACATTGGGCAGTCACATCTTTTTATTTCCTCTTTGGTTTGGTTTAGCCTAAATACCCATTTTTTATCCACTAAAATACCCACTAAATAATGATCCACTGTTACTCCTCCAAACTGTAGTCATGAGTTATAGTTAATGTTTCAATGTTTCAACTTCTTTCTCTTGCTCGGATAATAAAAGTTAATTTTCTTCTTAAGAAATGAAGTGGAGCTCCACAAGCTATCCATACAGATACTGGGATGGTATTTAAGCAAAGATGGAGATAACAAGTAAAATTTATGGTTAAACTCTCATTCTATCAAGTAGATTGAAGTTTTCACTCAACAATGACTTTGTGTGATTGACTGGAAGCAAACACTAAAACATCACACGTTTGAAAGCTTATTTATTACCATTTTGATGTTCCCTTTAATTTTATTTAGCATTGTATCAAATTTAAAACATGTATCTGGTTTTTTTAAAAATGGAGTTTAGAAATATTTTCATATGTGACTGCCAGAATGAAGGTATACATTAATATAGCTTATGTCTTTTAATGCATAAGGTTAATTCTCTTAAAATGACTCTCCAGGGAAAAATGCAGCCATGAGGACAATTGGAAGAAGGCAATGCTATTAAAAGTGAGGGTAAAAATGATGACTTAATAATGACATGCAAATTAGAGGTGCTCTGAAAAATTATATTGCTTTATTTACCCTGAAAAGGTCCAATCTCAAGATTAGCAAGAGGTGGAAGTCATTCAAGTGAAACACAACACTTGAATTTTGGTGAGATGCCTATGGAGATTCTCAGTCATCCAGGTCATGGTTGTCTCAAAGGTGTTTTTTCAAAAGACAACTAGACTATTTTTTTTAATGAACCAATAAAGCTTCTTGCATGATAAGTGAAACATCTTCAAGGAAAAACAAAGCAAGTCTAGTTGCCTTTAAAAAAGCAACTGAGACAATTTGGGTGAGAGTATATATGCAGTTTCTCCTTTCCATTTCTCTTGTGCCATAATTTGTATTACGATTAAAAGTTCCAGGCAGGTTTTGGAATCAATCCAGGATGGATTGTGATACTGCATCCTCACTTAAGAAGCTATTAAGATATTTGATGGTTGATAATGGCATCTCTTCTCAGTGAAACAACTAGAGCTCCCATCTGCTCTCTATTATTATTACATCCATTGCCTTTGAGAAATAATGTTAAGGGATTAGATTACCTAGACTATTTCAGACAGATAAGGATGTACCTAGCAGATATCAAAAGAAAACTATTGAACAGTGCTCGTAATCCTATGAAGATGCTTTTCCACAGAAGACAAGCCCCATGAAATTTCTCAGACTAGTCTGAAGACCTTTAAAACAGGGCTGTGGGGGGGAAGTACCCAATTATTTTAAGTTGACAAGCCTGACCTTTCTCACTTTAAAAATGTCACTTCTTTTGCTCCTAATGTAGGCCACAAATGAAAACTGTGTCTTAGACTGAGGTGGGGGGGAAAAAAGGAAAAGAAAAACATCTTTCTTAATCTATGCATTTTTCTAGGTCTTCTTCAAAACACATGCAGATTCCCAGAGGCAAAAAGGAATGGGAAAATACTGGAAAGATTGGGAAAATATTGTTGCAAATTTGGGGATCATAATAGAATATGACACTAAAACCAAGTATTTATTTACCACAAAGGGGAAGGGGAAATGTGTTCACAATAGCAGAAACCATATTTTCTGCTGGACATTGCCACATTTGATTTAGTATATAGCTTATCCAGGATTTATGTTAAACACAAAGGATTGGGACTGTACATTAAGTTGCAGTTAAGAAGTTGAATTGCTCAAGCCTATAAAGAAGGTGTCTAGTTAACTTAAGATTCAGTACTAAATTAATGCTAGGTAGGGGGTCAGTGAAGGGACACGGTGGCTCAGTGGCTAAGATGCTGAGTTTGTCGATCAGAAGGTTGGCAGTTCAGTTGTTCGAATCCCTAGCACCGCGTAATGCTGTGAGCTCCCATTACTTCTCCCAGCTTCTGCCAACCTAGCAGTTCAAAAGCATGTAAAAAATGCAAGTAGAAAAATAGGGACCACCTTTAGTGGGATGGTAACAGTGCTCTGTGTGCCTTTGGCATTTAGTCATGCCGGCCACATGACCATGGAAATGTCTTCAGACAATGCTGGCTCTTCAGCTTAGAAATGGAGATGAGCACCGTCCCAAGAGCTGGAAATGACTAGCACACATGTGCGGGGGAACCTTTACCTTTAAGGGTCAGTGAAATTCAAGAGGGGTTAGACTTAGATTGTTTGTGGGAGCATAACGATTCTAAGCTGATAACTCACTTATCTTTGTCCCCAACTCTGTCTGCTCATCTTCTACAATTGCAAATCACATGAGATGCTTTGGTAATTAAGTAGGGAACTACATTATTCCTTTGGAGGCTAGATTTAGTTTACAGAGGGATACTAATTGACTGTTCTGATAATCAAAAATGCTTGTGGTGGAATGTAATCTGGATTCCCAGGAAGGAGGGAATACATTCAATAGAATAGAATTTTTTTATTGGCCAAGTGTGATTGGCTACACAAGGAATTTGTCTTGGTGCATATGCTCTCAGTATACATAAAAGAAAAGATACATTCACCAAGAATCATAAGATACAATGCTTAATGATAGTCATGGGGTACAAATAAGCAATCAGGAAACAATATCAATATAAATTGTAAGGATGCAATCAACAAAATTACAGTCATACAGTTATAAGTGGAAGGAGATGGGTGGTGAGAATGATGAGAAGATTAATAGTAGTGCAGACTTAGTAAATAGTTTGACAATGTTATTTGTTTAGCAGAGTGATGGCATTCAGGGAAAAAAACTGTTCTTGTGTCTAGTTGTTCTGGTGTGCAGTGCTCTATAGCATCATTTTGAGGGTGTTCATTTTAGATCTTGCGATATTATAGAACCTAGAAATTTGAAGGTCTCTACTGTTGGTACTGTGTTGTCTAGTATTGTGAGAGGAGGAGGAGGAGGAGGAGGAGGAGGAGGAGGAGACAACAAAAGGAGTAGGAGACAACAAAATTTAAATAGTGTTGTTGGGAGGAAGAGAGTCACGACAGTTCCTCCTTAGACATTCTCACGTGGTATGCTTAAGGATGCAAGTATCTTGTTTTAGTTTGGCAAGATTTCTGTCCATAGGTAAGGAACAATAAAGAAAATTTCTTAGAAGATACTTGATTGTTTTTGGAGTCTGATAATGCTTGACATTTAACACCATGCAGATATAGCTATGAAGATAGTTTCTGCCAAGGTTGATTCTAGCCTAATGTTCATCTTAGAAAAAAACAGAAGTGCTAGTTTCAGTAAATGTCATCCGTTCTTGAAGGGTTTAGATTTCTTAGACAGATGTTAAGGGGTATATGCCTTTCCCACTCTCTCTATATTATCATAAAACAATATGATTTATCTGGTATTGTCCTTTTTCCTCCTGTCTGAAAGCAATATCAGCACATGTAGCAATAAATATTCTTTTCCCTTGTAAAAAAATGTGTCACTGCTTGCAGAGAAAGGTTTCCTGCAAAAGACATGGAGCCATGTCTTGAGGGCTCTCACTTGTTTAAAGAATTGTCCTCCCCCCCACACACAGACAAGTTAATTTTTATAGCTAGATTTCCCAACATTTAATTTAATTTTAGGTTTGTTTTATTTGTTTTTACATTGATTAAATTTGGGTAGAAATGATTCCAGAAATGAAAGCTTTTGCACTTTTGAGTTAACTTTGCAATTCAACTTACAATAATTGCACATAAGTGGGACATAGGACCCATAAGTCCTACAAGCGATCTGGCAATTAATCAGTGGTCTAGATGATTTTGAACTGCTACAGTGAGGCAGTGGAATACAATATGAGTTAGTAAATTACCTGCTAAATTTGAACCAATGAAGATAGGCAAGAAAGGAAAAATAATCTTTTTTGTAGTTCTGGAGAAAGATATACAAAAATTGGTTAAAATAACCTTATATCAGAAAAGGTAATACCAAGGCAGAGATATTTAAAATTGAAACATGGATTTCCACTGGCCTGCTTCTATATTATCTTCAGCTGGATCACTTTTTCTGATTGTGTGTCAAGCCAATGAATTAATGGTGCAGAAACATCTGTACAGATAAATGCTAATGATAACCTTAGATTATGTAAGTCATCTAGTATATATAAAATACAATAGGGCAAATAGATTTAAGTAGGTCAGGATATTTTTTGGTATGTTTTTACCCAATTAAAATAATTTTTTACTGTTTCTTCTCCAGATGTCATTTACTCCAACAGTATGATGAGTGTTGGTTGGGAAAAAGTCTTGCATATAATGTCACTGTGTGTCCTTAGATATCAAGTTAATGTCTTCTTCAAGTATTAGGCACTTAATCTTTACTACTTAATTAGCTTCACACTTGTTTTTTAAACTCAACTTTTTTTTAAAAAAAATATATTTTTAACTGTTGAAAGGGAACTTGCCAATTAGAGAATATACTAATAAAACAAAGACAGGCAAAGCATCACTAAATGTGACATTGGACATTCTTGACCAGATCTTTGGGGACTATTAAAACAGCAAATGGAATCATGTTCCATTTCCTGTGGCATTTCCCCCCCAAAAAACTACTCTAATATATGCAATTTTATCCTGGGAGGGGCAAAACAGTGAAATATTTGTGTATGCTTGTACTGACCTTTTCACAGATAGCATTGGGGACACAATAACCACACTGAACAATTGTGGGTAGTGTAGGAAGGAATATCCTTCTGGGTTCAGCACCAAGTGGGGAAAAAAGACACTGGAAACATGGAGACTGCTTGGAAAGATGGTTTAATGGTGGACAGGATCACATGGTTTGAGTTCCTGAACAGAAAAAAGGGGCGAGATGCTGCGAGTCCCTGGGTTTTATGCCCTCTCTGGCTTTGAACTTCCTGGGGCCCAGAAAAAGTATCCTGATTGGTTGTCAGACTCCTAGGGGGTGGGGGTCTTAGCTAGCCTTGCTGGCTGATGTAATCCTCCCAGGTGCCATGTGGTGAGTTTCTTTTGCTAGATGGGTCCTATTGTGTTGCAGATTATGGTCCTTTGGCAAAGGATTGGGTTTCTGCCTCTGGCCCATTGACAAAAGGGTTGGGGGGAGGCAGGAAGGTGGGAGCTGCTTTGTCTTTAAAACATGTTTCTCCATTTCTCATCCAGGGAAATATATTCTGCCTTTTTAGTATTTCCTAAAATATTTCATTCTTCTAGGATGGGTGCTAACTTCCTACAGTAGAAAAGGTTATATCTCTCAAGGATCCTAAATTAAGCTGTTAACTCACAATGGCAGTAACCATTAAATAAAATAATAAGAAATCCAGTGTTACTTTAATATTTTCAATTGAAACTTTGGACTGAAGTGTCTCATGTTGAGCCAGCAAATGAGTATTTTCTGTATAATTGCTAGTTTCAATAAGCACATTCCTATCATCCATCCATCCATCCATCCATCCATCCATCTATCTATCTATCTATCTATCTATCTATCTATCTATCATCAATCTAATCTTCTATTATCTCCTGCTTTGGATGAAAACAAGCAAGGAAGAAAAGCAATTCCATGAAAACCATTTGAAAGATTTGCCCTTTCCAAATCTAAAGATGGGCTATATTTAATATTTTTGTCCTTTAAACCACATATTGTTTGTAAATGCCACATGATAAAGCTGTTTATATATAACGGTAATAACCATAGTCACTCACAAGTGGAGACCTTGTATGTCATTCTGGAGCATGAAATGAATTTTTATCACTGCATTATAAGCCAATCAAAATAGGGGTTCATAATGGGAATGCTGACAGTTTATCATGTTGGGTTTAATTAAATGGGGCAGTGACATAATTAAACATTTTGAGTTATTAATGCATCTCTCTAGCAAACATTTAACCTCAGAAGAGTGACAAAACCCTTATTAAAGTGGGGCAGATGGGAACTGCTACACTTGAAAAAAGTTTCTGCAACTTATTTAATTCAGGGTTACCCCAAAGTCGGTTTTCAAGGTTCTACTTCAGAATGCAAAATAGGCAAGGAATAAGAACGATAAATTTTGTTCTAAAAATAATAATTCATGGAGCAACTTCAACTTCTGTTGAATTTTCTATAATGTTGGGGTCATTCTTTATATCAGCTATACGTATCCCATGACATTCCCTTTTTCGAGGCTCTATTAAGTTTGAATTTGATAGCAACACTACACAAGGTGATTTGTGGGATGGCAGGTATCTTCCTTTTCTGTGGTTAATACCCTGCCTAAATGTGATTCCAGAGGGAACAAGAAGTAAACATGAAATTTCAATGAAAGCAAGAGTTGAATTAGGAGGACTGACCAATAAGGCACCAAACTCTATTGTCGAATTATCCGAAAGTTTTCTTTCTCTGCCTTTTTTTAAAAAAAATCACCCTCAGTATAGGAGAAAAGTAGGAGAGCTGGGGGGGAGTAGAGTTAAGTGCAAGCTTAGAATCTTTACAGATGTTACATTCCCACAAATGGTTTAAGTCCAACCCCTTCTGAATTCTGTTGACCCTTATCTATGTATAGACTTGCATAAATCTTTGCTGCAACCTTATGGTCCTGATTCTGATTCTTTGTGCTTTTAAAAGATTATTTTATACTTTTTCCAGTGCTTTTGGCTGGAAGGGTGTTTTTCGTTTCTTCTTCTTCATCATCTTTCACAACTTCCTTGGATGCCCCAATTCTTGATCAAATAAGTCTTAAGAAGTTTCTTCCTGTTATCTTATTTTACCATCTCATTGAAGAAGAGGATTCCAGGGAAGTTGCAAAGCAATGGTGGATGTGAATGTGTAATCGAGAAGAGTGCATTTACATTCCTTTCATGCCAAATCTATAAATAAATTGCACAAGAACCCCACTCTTCACTGACAATTTCACTGAGATTCCATTACATTAAAGGTTTTTGATTTTTTTACAAAGGCAGAATAAATTTTCAGAAAATATTTGGCCTCTTCGCTGTTATACTTGACCAAAGTGCCAACCTTTCTCCAAAGAAGAATCACAAAAGTGATTGGCATTGTTGTATTGATTTGAAAGCACCTGACCTGATTCAGTGATTGGATCTACAGTGATGATCACATTTGTGATTTAAGTACCTTTGAATTTAATCTCAGAGGCTTTACTAATATTGTCCTATTATTGGATGCATGTATGGGTATCCCCAGAAGATTTCTGATTTTGTCTTCAGTGCTGCAGAGATACAATGGTTGCCAGTGTGGCTTTGAGGGCAAAGTCACTACAATGGTGATCACTCTCTAAATTCTTATGATCCACAAACTGGGTACCTAAGAGACCACTCTTCCCATCTGAACTTGATCTTCATGTAGAAGGTGTGGTGGGCATGCTCAGTGTTCCCCTAAGGTGGAGATGGCCCCAATTCTCATAGCCTTCTGGAAACTTTTCTGGAAGATCTTTGATGGCGGGTTGTAGAACCTCAGACACCTGAGTATCTGCTTGTGTGTGTTTCTTTACATGCTTAGATTGTGTTTTTTAAAATGCATTTTTATTCTTACTGCTATTTTTACATCGTTATGGAATGTTGAGAGGGAATTTTGCAGATTCTCACCTCTTTTAGGATTCAGAAAACAGGGCCCAGAGACTGGTCTTCTTGGTTCCAATACCTTCATTCTGGAACAATTGCTCCTGAAAGTAAGCCTGGTTATTTAACTTTAAGAGAACTTTAAGAGAAGTAAGCCTGGTTATTTAACTTTAAGGTAAAGCTAAAGGTTCCCCTCGCACGTGTGTGCTAGTCGTTCCCGACTCTAGGGGCAGTGCTCATCTCCATTTCTTTCTTTCTTTCTTTTTTGCAAATTTTTTTTTAATTTTTATTTTCGACCCACAAATTACATCTTTTTGGAACAGAGCCCTGATCCGGTCATCAATTTATACAGTTTTTTTCTCCATCTTTAACAAAGTTTTATATTATCTTGCCATAATGCTTATACATTATCTTGCCATAATGCTTATTTCTTAATCTTAAATCACCTATCTCATCTAGTACCATCTTAAAGAAAAAATTATTCAAATTTACTTTAAAAAAAAGAACATTTACCCTTCTATTAATCCCCCTTTAATTCTAATTTAATTAATACCTCATAGTACATTTCACAGTTCTTACCCTAAATTCTCACTATTAACAATAGTTAATGTTAAATCATCAATCACCCCTATAACAAAATTACCCTTATTTATTTAATCAAAACAATTACCCTTCTGTTAATCTATTTTAAATCTCAATTCAATTAATAGCACATAATACATTTCATAATTCTTAGCCTAAATCCTCACAATTAACAATACAAACCAAACACTTTCCCATATTTATTTGCTTCATATAAAGCTCATTAAATCTTAGTAAAATTATTTAAAATATTCATATTGTTACAATTATTATAAATCTTTAAACAATATCCCAATTTTCTTTTTAATCATTCTCAGGTAATGCCATGTAACATCATGATAAACATTGATTCATTATATCCATTGACATATTTTCTTTTAACATAA
>JANHZT010001988.1:45722-60474 GCA_032468215.1 Stegonotus admiraltiensis | reverse complement strand
CTTCCTTCCTTCCTTCCTTCCTTCCTTCCTTCCTTCCTTCCTTCCTTCCTTCCTTCCTTCTTTTCTCCCTCTCCCTCTCAGGAACTTTGTCTAGGTTCCTGGCATCCACTTGGATGGCATGGAAGTAGGTAGCAGCTGGTCTAGTCTGTGTGACACCATGCTTTAAAGGAAAAGAACCGGCTTGAAAGGGGGGTGGGTGGGGAAGAAACAACCACCACAACAACTATCAACCTCCCGGTCATTCCAAGCAACAAACAACATCTGGAAGAAGAAACAGGATACAACTGCAGATGAGGGAACGATGGGTAAGTGAACTTTTTTTTTTGGTAAGGCTGCAGCTGTGCCCAGGGTGTGTGTTTGTGTGTGTGTGTGTGTGAGTGTGAGTGCACATCTCTTGCCTGCCCATTTGCTGGAGAAGAAAAACCCAGCAAAATAACACTACTGCGTTCCTTTTGCTAGGTGACTCACACAAGCTACTTTTATATAGATTCTGCCTTCTTCTGTCTCATCCCATCCTTTACTCTCCCCTCTGTTGCTTTGGGAGATCTTTAATCCTCAGATGAACACCCTTACTCCATTATTAGTGGCATATATAGAGACCAACACACACACACACACACACACACACACACACACACACAGTTCTGTCATTTCTTCTACTCCCCTGGTGCCCTGCTATTCAATCTATGCTTCATCCCCATTTAGCATTTGCTCAGATTCGTGTCTTAAGAATTTTTTTAAAGGTGGTGCTAATGATAAATCCAGATCCTCAACCCTCTATTGAAGGGGGGGGGAAGGGGGGGTTTGCTGATGAACCTGCTCCCGAGAACTAAGTTGATAACCTTCATACACATGCACGCACCATCCTCCAAAAGAAATGGTTAAATCTCCAACACCTATTTTAGAGATTCTCTTCCCCTCCTTCCAAAAACCTCCTCCAAATGTGACAAGAGTTATATTTCCCCCTCCATGTGTAGGTTGGAATATGTTTCTGCTGTTGCTCCTCCTGGCATCAGGCAATGAGAAAAGATCAGAATTTAAATGAAGGAAGGAAAGGAAGAATCTTGCCATTGAAATGAATGTCTCGGAGACAAACAGTCAAAAGCTCTTTGGATTAGCAGTTAGCCTCCACTCAAATAAAACACTGAATAAAATAACGGCTCATTTGGCTATTTTTTGTTCCTTCTTTGCTCCCCCCCCCCACAACCTTATAATATTATTTACTATTAAGAAAATAATACTTTTCCAGAATTCCTGATTGAAGGGTGCAAAACAAATGACCAGAAAGGTTACAACTCTGCAAAGCTATACTTTGAAGCTTATCTCAAGACTAGAAAGGTCCAATTTCTCCCCTTATGTTGGAGAACCCTTAGCCTGTATGTAGCTTAGTTCTCCCAAGACTCACGTAGTTATTCAGAGGACATGGTAAGCGTGAGCAGCTCAGAAGGATGACTATAAAATAAGTTTTCTGCTACATATGTTAAATGAAGACTATCAAAACTAGAACTGGAAAAAGAGAAGGGAAATTCACTTTTTTTTTTTGCTTCTACTGGGATTGAGTTTCCATTCATGTTTATTATTAATTTATAGTAATAACATTCTCCCACCTTTTACCCAAAATAATTATTGGGTGTGCATGGCTGTAATTATAGAGGAAATGTGGATGCTAAAACAATAAAACCATGCTATTGTATATTAAAATATATCAATAAGTAATATAATTATGTTAGCTGTTATGTGTGAAGATATGGAAGTATGTCTGATGATCACATGCATTTTATTATGATATCCCGAAGTTCCTTGTCATTGCTATTTAGCATCCTTAGATTTTTTTTCATACATAAGATTTGACACATAAGACATTCATACCTGTCCTGTCTGTTTGGATTATGAAATAAAATATCTTATCGTGTGCTTCTCTCCAATTTTTCTAACTTCTATTTGTCACGCTACATTAACACATATTTTTAAGGTCATCTGTGCATCTCTTTAAGGGCCCAAGAGATGTGTACTTGTGAGCTAGTTTATTAAGAAACCTTTTACTGATTTAAGAATATTTAACAATTCAAGCTTGGGTGCATTCTCTTCCCAAAATCTACTTCACAGTGACTTGACAAATATGTTTAGTATTAAATCTCCAACATCCTAATGATAAGGGTATTGGGGCTATGTGCATCTTGCTAATGCATGTTGCTATGAGTTAAAAATGGGAAGGGGGACTTAATTTGTCAACAAAGGTCGTAAATCACCCAGAGGTAAATGAATAAATGTAGTCTGGTTGTATATGTTGGCTGGTTAGGGAGAAGGAAACATTGGAAAAAAAAGAGTCAGTATAGCAAACATGTCTATGTAAAACACCAAGCTCACACACATACACACACAGAAAGAGAAAGAGAGAGAGAGGTTGAGAGAGAGGGCGAACTGCACGGAAGCAAGGCATCATGTTTTGAATTCAACTCTTCTATTTGTTATTTGAAATCCTGATGGTGAATACTGTGATTCAGATTTGAATGGCCTCACGATGTATGTTTGTTATCTTCATATTGTAGGTTTCCATGTAATTAAGCATCTGAGAGGCATGAGTGCAGTGTTTGTTCTCCTTCCTACTGTGCTGTTTGTGACGTTGAGTGGGGCTCAGCGAGCTTGCCCCAAGAACTGCAGATGTGATGGCAAAATTGTGTACTGTGAATCCCATGCATTCAGAGACATTCCTCATAACATTTCTGGAGGATCTCAAGGCTTATCTTTACGGTACAACAGCATCCAGAAGCTCAAGCCAAATCAGTTTGCAGGCCTACACCAACTCATATGGCTTTACCTTGATCATAACTATATCACTTCAGTGGATGAGGACGCCTTCCAAGGCATCCGAAGGCTGAAGGAATTAATTCTAAGCTCCAACAAAATTACACACCTTCACAATAAAACATTTCACCCAGTCCCCAACCTACGCAATCTAGACCTGTCTTACAACAAGCTACAGGCGCTTCAGTCAGAGCAGTTTAAAGGTCTTCGTAAGCTCCTGATCTTGCACTTACGATCCAACTCATTGAAAACGGTTCCTATTCGGGTTTTCCAAGATTGTCGCAACCTTGATTTTCTGGATTTAGGCTACAATCGTCTGCGGAGTTTATCTCGCAATGCCTTTGCTGGCCTTTTGAAGCTCACAGAGCTCCACCTGGAACACAACCAATTTTCTAAGATCAACTTCGCTCACTTTCCTCGTCTCTTTAATCTCCGCTCCATTTACTTGCAGTGGAATAGGATCCGATCCTTAAGCCAAGGGTTGACCTGGACTTGGAGTTCTTTGCACAATTTGGATTTATCGGGAAATGACATTGCAGGGATTGAACCTGGGACATTTCAGTGCCTGCCAAACTTGCAGAAGCTCAACTTGGATTCCAACAAACTTACTAACATCTCTCAGGAGACTGTCAATGCCTGGATTTCTTTGATATCTATTACACTTTCTGGGAATATGTGGGAATGTACCCGGAGCATTTGCCCTCTGTTTAACTGGCTTAAAAACTTCAAGGGAAACAAAGAAAGTACCATGATTTGTGCAGGACCTAAGCATATTCAGGGTGAAAAGGTGACCGATGCGGTAGAAACCTACAACATTTGTGCAGAAATCCCAGTGGCGGTCACTGAAAAACCTTACCAGGTCCCTAAAACCCAGCAGAGACCCATCTTTATTCCAAAACCCACCATTCCCAAAGTGGAAGACTATGAATCAACATCTTTTACACCAAGCCCTTCTCCAGATTTCCCAACATCTGGACAAGAACCAGAATATGAGCATGTTTCCTTTCACAAAATAATTGCTGGAAGTGTTGCCCTATTTCTTTCAGTGGCTATGATTTTGTTGGTCATTTATGTTTCATGGAAACGCTACCCAGCCAGCATGAAACAGCTCCAACAACACTCCCTCATGAAAAGGCGTAGGAAAAAAGCCCGAGAATCTGAAAGGCAAATGAACTCCCCTTTACAGGAGTATTATGTGGACTACAAGCCAACAAACTCTGAGACCATGGATGTATCGGTTAATGGATCTGGACCCTGCACGTATACCATTTCTGGCTCCAGGGAATGTGAGGTATGAACCATGATCCTCCTAAATCCATTTCTGCTGCTGGGAAGGAGAGGTAAATGTTTGACACTCTTGAGGTGACTCTAATCACTAGAAAGATTAATGAGTCTTGTTTCTTTGGGGTGAAAGGTTATTAATTAAATTGCAACAGTCAGGGAAGTGATGGTGTCTAACTTTCAAGAATTCAGACTTAAAAGCTATTAGTTTAAGAATAAAAATGAGTTTGGGATGAATAGCATCAGGGAAGCCCCTTGGGTCTAGCTTTAGCTATTTTATGCTGGTTAAAAGTCAGGGTTACTTCTATCATGATTTTATATTGTGAGATAACAGCAACGAAGGGGAGACTCTGTTATACCGTAAAAATTTGCCTTTGTAGCAGAAACATAAACTTTTTTCCCTTGTTCTATTTCAAATGAAATTCTGCATAGCTTATTATACAAACACTCCCCTTCCCTGCATTTTGGTCCTGATCCTTCATGCATGTTAAGAATATCTCATTACATGTCACTTCCTTGACATGTAAGGAAGGTGGATATTCAACACCTGTATTCAAGGCAGTTCTTTCTGAAGGGTCTCGATGAATAAAGGATGGTTTAAATGTGGCCTTTTGTGGTTGGCGGTGCTGAAATCAAAGAATTTCTTTAAAACATGTCTCCTGGGGAAAAGCAGGTTCTCCACTAACATTCCATTTGAGAACAATTATTTTATATCAGTTGGAATCTTGGGTTCAGCTATGAATATGATATTTAGAGAGAATGGGAGGATGTGTTGCTGTTCGGCTAGGGATGGAAGAAAGAGCATCTGAGGACCCACTACTTCACAGAAGGCTGCTGCAAACAGGATGGGAGGAGAAAAGGCGAATAATGTGTACTCTAGTTATGGTTCTTGGCAGCACGGGGACAGGGTGGGAGGTGTTATTTGACTTGAGCGGCTGCAGGATTTACAATCCTCCTAATTGTCTTTCCTGAAAATCCAACCTGCTTCTGACCAGAATATGGATTATGCTATGAAGCCTGTGCCCAAAATTTGCCAAGATAGATTGCTCTTACGCTTTGATATCTTGTTACATTAAAAGGCACTTCAATTTAAAGACAGTGCAAATGAATGCACCTTCCAAATAAGACGGACACTCTCCACTGAACTGCTGAATCAAATCCGATGCCTTTCATCAATCCAGCAGTTTGAATGTATACTTTCTGATGCCTTTCTGAATTGATTAGAAAATCCAATCAACTTTATATTCCAAATCAATTAGAAGTGTCAGATCAGATCAGATTGGATTGTTTGAATCAGAATGAATAATTTAAATAAGAATTACAGATACCTAGGAGAAAATCTACTTTGACCATATTACAATGGTGTTTCCTTTGCTTTCCCATACTACCAGGTTAGTTTCTAGGGATATTTCAATAGAAGGACAATTGGAATTGCACTGAAAGTGTTAACTTGCTTCACTGTATTCTTTTCCCATTTTGACTTTAATTAATATATTCATTGTTTTTTTTTTAAAAATAATAATGAAGGAGCAGACACTTTAATTATTTTTCTACCTGTTGAGAAAGGCTATTCCCATCAGTCTAATTTAGTTTCTTCAGAAACATATTTATAACTCCTGAAGAGTCCAAAACAAGCTGATAAATCCCTATTAGAGTCTAGTGAATTCAATAGATCATTGGATATGACTTCGCTGGGCTTTGATTATGCTCAAATCACATCAGTTGCTCTGCTTGTGAAGAAGTTTAAAGTATTTCCTGTTGACTAAAGAAGAAACTTAGGCCATCCTAGGGGAAATATAGACAGTTGGACAGATGTTTCTTTTCTATAGCAATGAGATATATAATTTAAAAATCAAATATACATGTATTGTTTTATAGATAAATGTATAAAATAGGCTATGCCTTCTCCAGAGTAGGTTTCTCTGAATTTGATAGGGTTTACTTGGTTCTAATTTCTTTAAGGTTTGTAAATCCTGGTTTATCATTTTTGATAAACTAACAATGGCATAAGTATTGCTAGTGTGTTGTTTTCATTTGTCATACACCCAAGCAAGAACTAGGAAGCAAAATGTAGGGATAATTTCCATTTTCTAATAGAAAATCAATAGCTGTTATATGAGAAAATAATTCTGATATTTTATGATGAACATCTGGAGCAGTATGAAGTCATCCCCATATTCTACGTTCAACCCCTAAAGGATAAAGTTACAAAGGTGCAGTTATTTCCATTAATGTCACACTTAAATAAATAGTAATATAATCCAAAGATCCCACTAACTTCAAAAACAATCTGTAAACCCATTTCCAGCTAAATGTATTTATTTATGAATTGTGGAAGATACTTCTATCCAACCGAACTCTAGAGATAATTTTCAGTATATTCAGTAAATCACAATATTAGTAATACAATATAGAAACTAATATATCTGTAAATAAAATTAAGTCTTACCTTAGTGAGTCATTATCAAAAAAAAATCTTCGGAATGGGGGGGAAATATTTACAAGTTCCTTGATGGCCATAAGAATAAGAACCATCCTATTTATTTATTTTTATATATGTGTGTATGTACGGAAGCAAATGGTCTTTGCATCTTACAAAGATGCAGATTATATTTGAACCCATGGAAAGTAATTTCCATACAAATATATAGCTTTGAATTGAGGACCAGTAAAGGCATAATTTTAAATAAATTAAAACAATAAACTATTTTTCTCTTAAAAGTGGCCATATTCCCACCTACCATTTCCTAAACTGGCCAATGAAAAAGAGCTAGTTTTATTAAAGTCTTGTTAATACAGTCCTAACTGGACTAGGAATTTCCAAGAAAAACTGGATGAGGACTCTGTACTTCCAAAACGATGCTTTTTAGTTAGTGTGACTAACTTAGAACCACAAATATATGGATTTGAAGACTGGGATAAGTAGATTGTATGAACAGGACCAATAAATTGCTGTACACTGACAGCATACCAAATAAACTGTGGGAACATCCAAGGTGAAATTAACTGACCCAGTCAATATAAACATTTAAAAACAACTAATATCTTTAAAAAATCTGTAATTCAAATATTCCCAATTAAAGGAAGAAGGAGGTGGAAGTAATAACAATAGGGATTAGTTTTTGTGGTATCATTATAACAAAGAGAAAATAAAATGTGAGAAAGAAGCAAATGATTTCTCACAATTCCAGAGAACTTTGGAGCTCTGTAGAGAAAAAGGAGTGCAGATACAATCCGCTTGACTAAGGCAAAACTAATTTACAACTGAAAAATCTCTATCACAGCCAATAATGAAATGTTTCTATAGTTTCAATTCAGAGACTCGGTCAATAATTTGCTCATGAACATTGGCCTTCTAAAACCTTAAATCTTGTCCACATGGAGCTCATTAGCATTGTGTTGCAAAGGAATGGCAAAAGAAATGTGTAAGAGATTCTGCTTAGTAACCATGTTGAAGTCATTGGAGAAGACTCGTGGCACAAACTTCTCACTGAATCAGTTCTTTAAAACAGCATTGTTTTAAAGAACAGGATGGTTGCTATCCCAAGCAGGCAGAAGTTGGGTTATATTTGCTTGCTTGCTTCTTGTTAGCAGGAATGGCCTTCTAGACATCCTCCTTCAACAGCTGGGTACTAGGATGGTAGTTTCCAGCTTCTGGACTTCCCCAAATTCTTCCTCCATGTTCTAAAAATGTATATTAGGTACAGGTAGCCCTCAACTTACAACAGTTGAGTTAGTGACCATTCAAACTTACAACAGCACTGAAAAAAGTGACTTTGACCGTTTTCATTGTTACGACCTTCGCAGCATCCTCATGATTATGTGATCAAAATTCAGATGCTTGGCAACTGGTTCATACTTATGACAGTTGCACTGTTCCGGGATCATGTGGTCACCTTTTTCAACCTTCTGACAAGCAAAGTCAATGGGGTAGCCAGTTCCACTTAACAACTACGTTGCCAATTTAACCACTGCACGGATTCACTTAACAACGGTGGCAAGAAAGTTCATAAAAAGGGGCAAAACTCACTTAACAAATGTCTCACTTAGCAACACAAATGTTGGGCTCAATTGTGGTCGTTAGTTAAGGAATACCTGTATAAGCCACCTTTTGATAGTCAGACTCCATTTAACATTTGGGACCCCGCTGGATGGGGCAGGTATTCCAACTGAATGAAGACCTTTCTTCCATCTTCATAGATGGGTCAGAATATTTCTTGCTTGGGCATTTTAGAAGTGATGGGTTGTTTTTTTTAAAAAAAATGTTTCACTTTAACTGTGTTATGTCTATTTTAGAGGTTATATTGAAATTTTAATGAATCATGTAAAACAATGCCATTGACTTACTAGGTTTTTAAAACAGTAGCTTTATCTTTACTCTCAGGAGTCCATAAATTAAGAAAAACCATTATTATTGAAATGTTTTGATACATTGCCAACAGCAGTGATGAAAAATCATTTCCAGAAAATACCAATGGAAAAAAAAAACTACATTTGTCTTTATGGATCAAGTAGAATCTTTAGCTCACATTTTTCTGTAACACTTATTACAATGCAAGTACAGGTAGGTCTGTTTTTACTTTTTCTCACGAGCTGAAATCCCAGGGTGCACTGGCAAATTTAATTTGTTTATCTGTTAGCAAACAGAAATGTCTACCATATTTACAAATTTGCTAAGTTCCATGCTCCAGTTTGTATTGTTCAAAAGTTCAACGCTGAATCAATTGCTGAGTTCACTTGATTCATATTCTTCTACTTTTAATTCAAGATTAATTTTCATTTGGTAGTTCTAGTCCCATGACTGTAATAAGGAAATGAAATGTCACTGATTTTGAACTCCAAGGATTATAGAAAAGTTGTGTTTGACTCTTGGAATTTGATTCTGTACAATGTGTATATAAACCTTTGAGAGATAAGGACTTTGAATGGTGCATGGTGGTGGTAGGGTCGTACACCCCACAAAATATGATAGGTTACCACAAAGGAGTGCGTGGAACCAGATGTAACTTCATTTTAACAATAAATCAGGGAATCAGGAATCTAGTCTGTAACTTATTTTCCCAATTATCACATTTAAAAATTACAATTAATGGCAATTTTTGGAAGATGGTGACATCCAAACTTTTTGTGAGAGCTACATGCAATCATGAATCCTTGAATTCTGCAGGGTTGATATATAACTTTCTTCTAGCAGGACAAAGTCAAACAGGCTTGATCTTTTTTAAAAAAGTGAATTGGGAATATAGGAATAAGCTTATTGTTGTTACTTTGGAATGAAGAGAGAAAGACTTTCAACTCAACTTGAGGAAGATATGGAGAGAGTAGGTTAATCTGTTCATCTGTTCCCAGCTGACTGACATCCTGTGAACTCTCTCCTAAGATAATGTTTTTGACATGATTCTGAACATGGATTCATTTCAAGAATCCAAGAAAAATAACCATGAATGTAACTAGAATGTAAATGTCTTGATTCCAAGAAAACAGTTGCCATCGTATGGTTTGTTGATGCAATAAGTCAATGGCCAAAGGAAGCTATTTAGAACTCCTTTTATGGCACTGAGATATCAGCAATTATTTTGCTCATGGTCATATTGGAAGAAAGGGAACAATAATAAAAAAAGTAGGATAAAAAAGTAAATTTCGTTTTACTTATGGTGTAAGATTCTGTAACCTATAAAAAGAAAAGATTGGATGAAAATTGACTGCTGTGTACAGACCAGAGAAATTAACTTAGTTTTTAAGAATAAATCTTTTGCATTATCAGTCATCTGATAAGATATCAGCTGTTCTCTAAAGATCACTCTTTGAATGGGAGGATTTGTATATTTCAGGGTTATGTGAGGATTTATATCAGGCAGCAGCAGTAATTCCATAACATTACCTCAAGTCACAGAGAAATTACATTGACTAAAGCTTATCAGGAAGTTTAGCTGCTGTAATTTGGAGAAGAATGTGGTTGACTGAAGGGCCTCCAATAGGATGGATGAAATAAACATGACCCAAGAAAAGCGATGAACATGGTGGGATGCAAGAGTAACTTTAGGGGAAGAAACTTTAGGAAAACAGAACTTGGAGGAAATATTACTTAACAAGTCTTCCAGTACTTCCAGACACATCTGTTCCGCTTAGCCGGCTTGGCCTAATCTCTTCAGGAAGTGTTTTAATTTGGGGTTTTAAATCTGTTTGTGGGGTCTTAAATTTTCGGCCAACCTATTTAATATTTTTAATATGGTTTTAATTTTTGTATTATATGTATTATATTATCTGGCTGTTCACCGCCCTGAGTCCCGCTGGGAGAAGGGCGGTATATAAATGTAAATAATAAATAAATAAATAAATAAATAAATAAATAAATAAATAAATATTTTCAAAGAACCTGAGGGCAGGACAAGAAGTAACAGATGGAAGCTTATCAAGGAGAAATACAACG
Organism: Stegonotus admiraltiensis; assembly: GCA_032468215.1. NCBI lineage: Eukaryota > Metazoa > Chordata > Lepidosauria > Squamata > Colubridae > Stegonotus > Stegonotus admiraltiensis. The sequence goes on along the minus strand of JANHZT010001988.1, from coordinate 49,958 downwards.
TAGAATTAAGAGAAATTTCCTGACAGAACAATTAACCAGTGGAACACCTTAAGTTGTGGGTGCTCCATCACTGAAGGTGTTCAAGAAGAGACTGGACATTCATTTGTTCAAGATAGTATAGAGCAGGGCTCTCAAACTCCCAGCCTGTGGGCCGGATGTGTCCCACGCTGGCCACGCCCACGCCTGGTTTAGCGAAGGGGAAAAAAAGTCCTGATATATGTGATGCAGCTGTGACGATGTGAGTTTGACACCCCTTGTATAGAGGAAGGGATTGGACTAGAAAATTCTAAGTTCTGTTCCTACCCTATTATTCTATGTTCTGTGAGAAAAATATAAAGAAATAAGAGGAAAAAGGCACAGATTGGCAGAAATACTTTAATGTACCAGTGGTATATTTTGTCAAAAGATATATTTTTATGAAGTTTACTATATGCATGTAAAATTCTAGTAAGATTCTAGTGGATTTTTTGTGTTCTAATTTGAAAGACTCCGCATCAGAGCCAAATTTGCTTATTTTGCCTATTGTTTCTTATCTATAAAATCTTCTGGTGCTAAGAACCACAAAAGCATATTTCAGGCACAACCTGGGTTCATATCTGTTCCACATTCTCAATATGGACATCTAACATAATGCTTTTTAAAATCCACATTAGCCTTGATTTTATTGTACCACAAATATGCCTGCTACCAAAGCCTCAGGTTATGTCCTAATTGTAGGTTATTTCAAAATAACTACATTAAGACATGGACTGAAGTAAAAAAAAAAAAAGAGATATGTTAAGATGGAGGAAACTGTAACAGTCATGTGCTGGGGAGAATTTCTGTGATAAAATTGAATGTCTTGCCTAGAACAATGCTTTTGATTCAGATAATTCCTTTTTTGACAACTGATGCACCATGTAAACAGTGGCAGAAGGCCATGTCTAAATTTGTATGGCGGGGGAGAAGACCCCAAATTAAATCTAAGATGTTACAAGAAAGAGGAGGAGTGGGTTTATTAGATTTGAACCTGGGAAAAAAAAGTGCTTTTTTTTTTTCCAATTTGCTGTTTGGTTTGGATGAAAGAGTGGGTGCTGCTGAGAAAGAGAAGGCTTTCAGCTTATTTTTGAAATGGTGCCGTTGAGCACATAACTGGAGCATCTGTTGCCTTTATTTGTTGCAAAGCCTGATTTCACCTAAAGAGAAAGTGTTTCCTAAAAACTCAAGTCTCTCAAAAATATGACACAGGTTCTGCAAGAAATCATTGTTTCCAGCTGTGGAAGCATGACATGTGATATGCCTTCAGCACACACAGACACACACATACAGATTTTCCAAAAGACCAACAGACAAATTGTGTGAGAATGAGTATTATTTTCTGCATTAACTTGAGAATGATTTCTTTTTTTAAAAAAAAATAATTTTTATTGAACAGTTTTTTGTTTTGTTTTTTAAACAAATTGCTTCTTTACAACATTTCTACATCCTTTATATATCCATTCTCTCCTCTTACATCAACTTGCCTTTATCTATAGATTTGGTTTCATTGTCTTTTGTACATATTAACATATTGATATACTAAACTATATTCATTCATTTTGTGTCGTATATATTTGTACAAGTTTGTTACTAATTTCTAACTCCTAGTTCTTCTTTTAATCTTTTCTTAACTTTTACACTATCCTCTAACCATTCATGCCATTCATTCCATACCATATAGTACTCTGTTTCTCCTTTATCTTTTATTTCTTTTGTAAGTCTATCCATCTCTGTGCACTCTAAAACCTTTCTTATCATATTTTCCTCTGATGGTATACTGTTATTTTTCCAATTTTGTGCATACATTATTCTTGCTGCGGTTATAACAATATTAAGTATTGTAGTTTTTTTAATCATGATTTCCTGTATTAAATAATAGTAAAAATAATTCTGGTTTCAAATCTATTTGCTGTTTGGTTATCTCTTCAAGCCATTTTCTTATTCTAATCCAGTCTTTTTCTCTTGAAAACAAAAGGTCTTCTAATTGCAAAAAACAAACTTTGTTCTCAGAGATCATAACCACGTTAGGAAAATTTACATTTCCCTCCCCCCCCACTTTTTTTCTTTTTGGCCTTTATGTAATATGTAACTTTGTAATGCAAAATACATACTAGGGTTAGGACTGTACCAATATTCAGTTTGAAGATTCAGTTTGGCAGGTATATAATTGAATCCCCAAATCAAATTGACTTTCTGAATTGAATTATTGATTTGGATTGAGTCACCAAATTGAATCAGGTACTTTCAAATTAATCTGACAGTTTGAGGGTCTTTTGGGGCATGCATAAAACATCCTTTTTCCCTGATCAAATTTAATTTTTGAATTGGATCAATTCAGTTTCTTCCTATTGATTTAGAAATACAGACTGACGATTCTAAATTGACTTTTTTCAATTAAATTGTTACTTTGAGATGGATCATATATAATCTTAGCATCCTACTATTGATACAGAATGTCAATTCATATGCATACATGCATATATGTAATGTCCTATATGATTTAAATTATTGCCTAATTTCTCATGTAAAATCACATGACACTAAGCTACCGGTACTAAGAATAGCCAACACCCCAGGAGACAAGCTCAGGATCCAAAAATATCTTGACAGACTTTAACAATGGGCCCTATCTAACAAAATGAAATTTAATGTGGAGAAAGGCAAGGTTTTACAAGTTTTACAAAGGCAAGAAATTTAATGTGGAGAAAGGCAAGGAGGTACAAGTACAGATTAGGCAAAACCTGGCTCAAAAACAATAACTGTGAGAGGGACTTTGGAGTCCTAGTGGACAATCACTTCAACATGAGCCAGCAGTGTGCAGTAGCAGTCAAAACAGCTAATACAATCCTTGGTTGTATAAACAGAGAATAAATCATGTGAAGTATTAGCACAGCTCCTTAGTAAGGCCACACCTGGAATATTGCAGCCACTTTGGGTCATCACATTACAAAAAAGATGTTGAGACTTTGGAAAAGTCTGCAAAGAAAAGCAACTAAGATATTTAAAGGCCTGGAGACTAAAACATATGAAGAACAGTTGCAGGATTTGAGTTTGGCTAGTCTAGAGAAAAGAAGGAGTAGAGGGGGCATGATAACAGTAGTCCAGTATTTGAGAGGCTGCCACAAAGAGGAGGGGGTCAACTTATTTTCCAAAGCACCAGAGGGCAGGGCAAGAAAGAATGGATGGAAAGTAATCAGGGAGAGAAGCAACCTGGAATTAAGGAGAAACTTCCTAATAATGAGAACAATTGACCAGTGGAATAGCTTGCCTTCAGAAGTTGTGGGTACTTCATCACTGGAGAATTTTAAGAAGAGACTGGATAGTCACTTCTGGACAGTATATTCTTCTTGGGCAGGAGATTGGACTAGAAGACCTCCAAGGTCGCTTCCAGCTCTATTCTGATTGATTGATTGACATACCCTTCTATTTATAAATGACTCTCATTGAACAACCTTTTCATTTTGATCAGAAAAATTCAAAGCAATAAGGCTATGAAATGCAATTGGAAATAATACTGTGATTTTCATTAGTATTAGATTTTGATTGTATCTGTTTTTAAACTAATAATTAATTTTAAAATGGGATTTTTAAAATGTGGTGTTATGTGACATTTATATGTGCTTCAGAGTTGATTCACTGGTTTACTTGTTTGTTTGTTTGTTTATTCCTTTTCTATAGCCAACTATCTCAAGCAAGTAGCTCTGGGCAGTGAACCTAAAACAAAAACAATTATAATATAATACAAGTGAAATATATATGGCAGCCAAGTTTTAATGATATTTATCTTGAAAATTGGCCTGCCTTAGGCAGATTAGGTGTTAAAGGAGGAGGTAAGAGATGTCTCTAGAAACAAGGTATCTTCTGCTTGGTGAAGGTATTACTCATTTTGCTCTTGAAAGCCATACCTATCATGATTTTAGTAGTTTCTCTTATCAACTTCAGGGAAAGTTAAAACTGTTCTTTTTAATATTTAGAATGTTGCATAATTACAGTCAGGGTTAATTTATTGTATTTACTAATTTGATTTTTATAACTACTCATCTCCACAAGTAATTGTGTTCATAGCTGTAGCTTTGTGCCCTCAAGTCAGTCTCTTATTTTTTTAAAAAATCCTTTCTCACTTCTACGTGTGTTCTATACCTTTTTTTTTGCTTTGATTTATATGCCGCCCTTCTCCGGAGACTCAGGGCAGCTTACAATGCATTAAGCAATAGCCTT
>JANHZT010001986.1:200727-212031 GCA_032468215.1 Stegonotus admiraltiensis | reverse complement strand
CATATTTGTGTACGTTAGTTGCAATAACTTTGTATGTATATATGTAAAGTACTGTTTTTAAAAATGGAAATAAACTTGATAAAAAAAATGGCAGGATTGGGTTATACGGTGTGTGATATTGACAGTTCATTCCAGGTTCAAGACCTGAGCACTGCACCTTGGGATGAGTTCCCATTCTTGCCTCAACTCCTGCCAACCTAGCAGTTTGAAACAGTGGTAGGATTCTACCAGTTCTCCCCGCTTTGAGCGAACTGGTAGCAGCAGTGGTGACTCTGCCTACCCGCCCAGGCATCATCATGGATGCTCTGCGCATGCACAGAAGTCTCTGTGCATGTGCAGAGGTGGTGTGTGCGAGCTAAGCGAGCATGTGCACACTTCCATTGGCGAACCAGTAGCGAAGGTAAGTGAATACCACTACTGGTTTGAAAGCATACAAATGTGAATAGATAAATAGGTTCCATTTTGGTAGGAAGATAATAGCATTCCATGCACTTCGGCATATAATCATGTGGCCACATGACCATGCAAGTGTCTTCAGACAACACTGGCTCCCTTGGCTAAGAAATGGAGATGAGCATCTCCCTAGAGTTTGACAGGATTGGATAGGGGAAACTTTTACTTTTTCGTAATAGCTCATATGTAGCAAACCTAGATTTAACAAAGATCTGTGATTAGAACCTTCCATTTTTACAGTGATTTTAATGTAATAAATGCTAAAGCAGTGGGCACTGGCTCTAGATTAAAAAGTATATAGACTATGGGATTACCTCTGCCTGCCTAAACTGTTTCTGTTTTCTGTCCAACAATATTTTTTTACCAGGATGAGGAAAAACTGTAGGAATTTTGTAAGTCCCTTAGCATTTTTATTTGGAGAGGATGATTCTATTAGGAAAAGATTAAATCCTCTCTCTGTTATGGACATTAATCCTAAATCACTTATCTCCCCTTTGGTAGCTGATAATAATGAAAAATCCTATTCACAGATTTTCCACAGCATGTCCTATTTGGCCCTAAATTAACTCAATAAGAATGATATGCACTGTCTGTAATGTTTCACAGCTGGTTATCAGCACTTCTACTTTTTTCATACACTTTCTAGGAGTAGAATTTTCCCTTTTATAGTGCCAGTGTTCATTGACCTTTAATAATTTAGATATTTCATCTTTTGCTATTCTGTAACTTAAGTATTTAATTGACTGCTAGAGGCATCTTGATAATAGAAATAAGGCAACATCATATTGGAGTACTTTTCCTGTAATACAAACTTCATTTCAGTTATTCACACACAGAGATTCATTTGTTGCAAGAATATGAAACAAATACAGTACAGATTTATTACATAACAAAATCACTTTTTAAAACAAACACAAATTTGGAAAATTGACTGTCAGATGATTCAGTTGATATCATCCACTCATCACAGGGACTTGACAATTTGTAGTTTTGGGGTTTTTTTGCAAATGAAGTTTTTTCAGTGCATAATAATTTAGTCTTTCAACAATATGAAACAAAGTAATTTACCACATTTTACTTGCTGTGAGAAGATGGTACATGGGTGAATATTATACTCTCAAATGTTCATTTCATATTCAAAAAATTTGTAAATTGAATATTATATGAATCTAACAAAACAGTTTAACGTATGTCTAATTAATGTTTTTGTTTTTTACTAGATATGGCCCATGTGCAATTCAAAGTGGTGGTTATTACCAGAATGATCTGCCTGACATATAATCAGGCTTGTTGCAGTACTGCCTTTCTCCATTGCCTTTGCTCAGCCCACCAGATCTAGCAAAGAGACCAAATAAACAATATTCTCTTGTCGGACCCTGGATTTGGCTTTCTCTGTGACAGTGCCCGCTGTATGGAAAAGCATCCTTGGAATTTAAATGACCCTGACTTGTTAGCCTTTCACAAGGAGCTAAAGTTCAAATTCTGCTACTATTGGTGTGCTTTTCTATGATTGCTGTTGTTAGTTTAACATTGCCATGTGTCGTATATTGTGATTTGTTGTTGGATTTATTTGTTTTTAATCCTTGTACACTGATGTTAGGCCAGTCATGATCTCAACTCAACCTACCTCATGGGGCATTAGGGAGTCCTGGATGCCATCATAAGTTCCTGAACTAAAAATAAGAATAGCAAAGCAAAAAAATAGAAATACTGTAATTTGTTGTTATGATTACAATTGGTCACACAGTCAGCCAGATGTTTACGCTGGATTTAGCATTTTATCCATCCATTGAATCCTTCCCAAGGACCTGGGATAAGCAGATATTGTCCTTTTTTCTATTAGCATGGTTGCTTGCTTTAAATTGTTATTATTTTCAATGGGGTGGAAGTATATTAGAAGTATGGCATTCTGTATCCAACATTATCATGCAACAGCCTATTGACAAATCCTGTATGACAGGAATGTATCATCATCTGTCTGAGATGAGATACAGGTAATAAATATGTCATAATTGATAGATTTATACTATTCATAATTTTCTCTACCTACATTTGTGAAACTATAGCAAGAATAAATGAAATGCTTTAACATTTTACATAAATATTGCTTCTAGTTTTGGTGGAGACATTGCTGTAAATATGAGTATAACTGTTAATATTTACTTCAGTGCTAATTTGATTATACAATAATTATCTAATCATTGCTGTAATTTACTATCTTACATTTTGTTTGTATGCTAATAAATGCTTTGTATGCTTTGTTAACTACATTTATATGGTCATGCTAATGTTTTGAAATCCAAAACAATTACAATAACTAATTTTCACTGTATTTATCATTTAAAAAGTTTAAATTGTGTTTTGTTTGATTACTTGAACAGGAAAAATATTGAAATATGCACTTCAGTTATTTCCCAGCAGACCAAACCAATATAACCAATAACCTAGAACCATTTGCAAATTCCCTACTGACTCATGATAAAATACTTTCCTCTGTACCTCTTACTTTCTCACTAGCAGTACCTTTTAAAAAAACACACCATTTCCTCCTGTTTCTATCAACCTTGCATTCTTTATCACAAAACAGAAAGTTTAGAGCAGGTTATTTATCTTTTGGGCTAAAGCTTCAGAAAGCCAGAAAATTGGAAACAATGGTTAATGATTTCACAAGCATTTTTCATAATCAGTCCATATATTCTACAATGAAATATATATATTTCAAAAGATCAGGAAAACATGAAATAACTTTGCTACCCCAAGTTTCTCCATCCCTTGGATGTTGATTTGGGTCAGAAAGACAATAAAAGCATAGCTTCATGAAGAACATGCAGAAAACAAGGCAAAACACATTATTGTACTGTGCTGGTAATCACAACCTTACAGATATATTTGAACGTATTTTCTTATAAAAATGATAATAAACTAATTAATGGAAATCATGATTTAATTAAAGCTTAATTATATGTTTTAGATTAAAATTTAACTTACAAAATGATAAACATGACTTGTGCCATCAAGTCAGTATAGACTTTTTGCAACCACACAGATTTTGATCTTGATTCTATCCATATTAATCTAGGATTGCATTGGCTTTTTTGGCTGCTGTCTGCTGGTTCATATTTAAGTGTTTGTCCACTAGAACTCCAAGATCACTCTCATAGTAACTGCTATTGAGCCAAATTTCACCTAATCTATATCTGTGCATTTGATTTTTCTTGCCTACCTATAAAACTTACTTTATCTACATTGCATTTCATTTTGTTAGATAGGGCTCATAGCCTATATGGATTGTAGCAAAGCATTTGATACAGTTCCACACGAGCTCATAAAAAGTTGTACAGGGTAGGTCTTAATCACTGGGTGGGAATGAGAAAACTTGCCACAGCCAGCTTGCTGTGGCCAACTCACCATGGTCAATCTGCCACGGCCAACTCATTGCAGCCAACTTATTAAGGCCAACTTAATTATTTAAAATAAATAAAAATATTTTAATTTTTGCCATTAACATTTTATTCTGTCCCTCCTTTTGCATCCTTTCTTTGATTATTCTATTCCACCATTTCTTTGATATTAGTGTAACTTGTCCTGCAGTGAGGTGTCCTGTGGCAAGATGGCCATGGCAAGGGTCCTGCAGCAAGTTGGCCATGACAAGTTGGCTGTGGGGAGTTGGCTGTGGCAAGTTGGCCATGATGAACTGTCATAGACCCCATTGCATAGTTCAGTGGATAGAAAGCTGGCTCAGGGATAGTTCCTAGTATTTGAGTCTTAATGGGGCACAATCTGAACAGAGACCAGTCACAAATGGTATACCAAAAAGCTTAGTCCTAGGTCCTATTCTGTTCAATGTGTTTGTAAGTGATATAAAAGAAGGATTTCTAGGTAAAGCCTGTCTTTTTGCTGATGATGTAAAGGTGTATAATAGAGTTGATGTTCCTGGGTGTATTCATAATGTGGAAAATGATTTGGCATTGCTGGCAAATTGGTCAAAAATGTGGAAACTGCAGTTCAATGTTTCTAAATGTATAATCATGCATTTAAGAACAGAACAGTTATGGGGGTACAGAGTTGTACAGAACAACAGAAGAAAAGGATTTAGGATTTAGGATTTAGTATATAAATTGAATATAAATTGAATAAATAAATAAATAAGGTGTGCTCATAGCAGATGACTGCAAAATGAGGCATTTGTAAGGGCAAACAAAATTCTGGGATGCATCACTAGAGGGATCACCAGCAGGAGAAAGGAGGTCCTAATCAAACTATATAGGGCTTTAGAACTACACTGGAATATTGTGTCCAGTTCTGGAGATCGCACTTTTAAAAAAATGATAAGATTGAATGTGTCTAGAGACAGGCAAAAAAATGGACAGTACATTTCAGGAGATATTTGAGGGAACTGGTAATTAGTAAACAGCCTGGAGGACAGAAGGGAAAGGGGGACATGTTTGAAATCTTTAAATATATTAAGGGTTAGAATAAAGTTTTAGATATTATTCAGTATTGAAGTTCATATAATAAGCAAAAATCAAGAACAATGGGGCATAAACTGACAGATGAGAATTCAAAAGTAATGTTAGAAAGTATTACTTCACAGAAAGAGTAGTGGAAGCTTGGAACCAACTTCCAGCAGAGTGGATCAATCAACAGTAACTGAGTTTAAACATTTTTGGAATACACACGTCCATCATCCAACAAAAATTAAATAAAATAAAATAAACTCAAAGGGCAGACTCAATGGACCACTAGGTCTTTTTCTTCCATCAGTTTTCTGTTTCTATATTTCTCTTCCTTTCCATTTTAGACTTCTTAGACTTCTCAAGAGAGTTAGGTCTTTGGATGATATGTCCAAAGTATGATAAGTTGAGCATTACTTGTGCCTCAAGTAAGAACTCTTGAGGATTTATTTGTTCTATGATCTATGTGTTTTCTTGGCTATCAGTGGAATTCTCAGGAATTTTTTCCCAATACCAGCATTTAAAAATGCCATCACTGTCTTGTTTGTTCAAAATACAACTTTTTCTGTCACAAAACATCATAATAGAAATGATTTCCTGCATGATTCTGATCTTTGTAAGTGTAGATATATTATGGCAACTGAAGATGTCCTCCAAAGATTTAATTGTTACTCTACCAAGTGCTACACTGTGCCATACTGTATGTCTTGTTTGCTTATTTCTTTACAGTTAATAGCTAAGGCAAAAGATACCTTGACTATCTTCATTATGAATTCGAAGAAAAGTTGCTGTTCCTGCTAGCATTTTTTACTTGCTCCTTGACTTTCATCATTAGAGTTTACAGATCATTTCAATTTTAGCTATTCAAGCTAAAATCAGCATATAATAGGTTCTGAAACCATCCTGACACTTTTATACTCCAGCTTCCAATATTCACCATACTGGTTGAATAAATAAGATAAAGTAAATGGTCCTGGACTCACTCCTTTAACAACCTGGAGCCAATTTGTTTTATCATGCTTCTTCTAGACCAGGGGTGTCAAACTGGTAGCCCGTGGGCCAGATGTGTCATATGCAGGTCTACGACTGGGACAAACTCTCAAAATGTCACATGATGGCAACATGACACAGTGAGTTTGACACCCATTCTAGACCAGGTGTTGGCAACATATGGCCCCAGAGCTGCATGCAGCTCTTTTGTCCCCCTGCTGTGGCTCCCTGTTGACTGGCTGGCCCAGCCCTGGGCTGGGCTGGCTGCTGCCAATGCTCCGCATCATAATGGTCTTCAAGAGGAGGAAGAAACACCATTTACAATGTGGACCATTGGCCACAGCTGGCCCAGGCCAGAATCTCAGGGCAGAGAGCAAGTCGTACATCTCCCCAAGTGACCTAGGTGCGCACAACACTAAGAAGTGCCAGAAGAAGCCTCTGTGAGATGAGAGACAAGTACAGGAGTGCTTCCCTCTCATTCAGAATGAGGTTCCCTTCCCGCCATCACACTTACCTTCTCAGGCTATGTGAGGAGTGACTGGAAGGGGAGGGTGAGGGTCAAGGCCAGTCAGCCGACAGGGAGCCACAGCAGGAAGGAAAAAAGGAAGGAAGGAAGGAAGGAAGGAAGGAAGGAAGGAAGGAAGGAAGGGGAGAGAAAAAAGAGAAAAACAGAAGAGAGAGAGAGAGGGAGAGAGGGAGGGAGAGAGGGAGAGAGAGAGACCTATTTCCCACAGAAAACACCCAGAGCCACAAAACCTGGGTAGGCGTGGCTGGGGCAAGTCATGTGACTGGATGGGACTGACATTGAGTTGGCCACACCCACCCAGGTTTTGTGGTTCCCAGTGTTTTCTTTTCTGTGGGAAATGGGTCCAAATCCCTCTTTGAGTGTTTAAGGTTGCAGACCCCTGTTCTAGACCGTGACTTCTTGACCTATATGTAGAATTTGCATGAAAACAATAAAATGTGCTAGAATTTCTATTTTCCTTGGCACATTCTTTGTTCAAAATTTTGTTCATACACAGTGATCAGCTAGTTGTCTCTGCAATACTCACAAGCAGGTGATATTCCATCATTGTTCCTCTACAACTAGCATTTGGAGGCACACTACATCCAACCTAGAAGTAAAGTTGACTTTTTGAAACTAATAACTGTTAAGAACCAAGTGCTGACATTGCTATTGGTTAGCAGTCCAAGAGGAACCTGTCCATCCGTGGCTACTCTGTTTATTCAATATCTTTTTGAAATCCTATCATGATGTTAATATAATCATTTCTGTCCAAATGCCTTTTGACGCTTTAAAACATCTCTAGTTCAGTGGGACAAGATTATTTTGCAGAATTCACACAGATTTTTTTTTCATCTGAGAGCTTCTTCTTTGATGCATTTTGCTATTTTTCTTTTCTACCAGCTTGCCTGTTGTTGTTGCTGCTGCTGCTGCTGTTGCTATTCCTATCTTAGATCTGTCACTGCTGTTTTCATCCATTTCCCAAAGTAATATGAAATTTGATTACAGTTTCAGTAATCAAGGCTAGAGGAGATACCAAGGACTCAAAAAGGAAAGCTCGTATAACTCTGGAGCTTAAGCCTACCCACTCCATTTTTTAATCAGAAATAATTTATCCAGCCTTCACTTGTAGCTTATAGTAGGATGACTAAAATGGACATAAACCTAATAGAAACTTCTTTAAAAGTTGTTAAGCTGATCTGCTCAATGAGCTCTGAATTAGATTTCAATGTCATTTATAAATGTAATTAATAATTAATTCAGGATTTGATAATAGACATGTTGAAAATAATGCCACTAAAATGCCTGTTTGATCCTGAGGTAAAAAAATAGTGCATTTTAAATTCCCCAAAATGGATTGATTGAGTGATTTTTTTTTGTAAGCTTTTCTGCTTGCATATCTTAGGTTAATTAAATATTGCATAGCATTTAACATGTTCTCAAAAGGCAGTTCAACTAATAATGAATGATTGCACTTCTTTAACATTTATGCTAAGCCATATATTCCTCTGAGATGAGTTGGTAAATACCAGCTGTTAATTAAATATATGTTTAATAACTTCTAGAGGTTATACCCCTCCCCAATGATCTTTAGTACTGAATATGAGGCTTATCTAAACCAAAATTCTTATATTTTGCAGGATTGAGGTTAATAGTAAAATGAATAATGTTTTAGAGTACATACCACTATAGCATATAGCTTATTTTCCTGAAACAAGGCTTCTAACACAGCTCACTGCAGCCTCTGTATATTTATTCCTGTAAGATTCATTACAAATCATACCCCATCACATTAACCTTTGCAATCCAAATAATTTCCCTTCTCTTCAAAACAATAACAGTAATAACTGGATTTTACTTATCTCTTAAATAAGGCTGTTATTTGAGAAGTGTTCTGTCAGGTTGTCACATTAAGGCATTCTGAAGGAGGGAAAAGTAGATTTTTCTGAAGTTCTAACAACAATTTCCCATCCACAAAGAAGAAGAAGAAGGAATCACGAGGCGGAGGTGCAATATTGTGTTATATGTCACTCATGCTACTTCTGCCAAACAGTAATTCTGTGAAATTATCACACATTTTCCAAAATAGTGCAAGTTCATATTTTCTTAGCTCCACCAAAAAGAAAAAAAAAAGATACCATCTTTTTATGGGAAATATGAGGCAGAAAAAATATAATTCTTATTAAAGTTTAGCTTAATTAAACAGAAACTTTCAGTTTCTAAGTAGAGGATTTCATTGATATGCAATAATTACTGGACAGAAAAAAGGAGAACGTTCTTATCTTATTTTCCAGGTTATAAATGGCCAATGTTTATTTCAGCTGAGGTTTCTACCAATTTTCTTTCAGAAAAATAATATTTTTTTTTCATGTGTAATATTGGTACCTCCTTTCATGGTCATTATGTGATGTAATCCCATTTGTACAATCTTAAATATGATGAATATAAGTTTATGTTTTAATTCCAAAATTATATTATCTTCTTGTATTAAATCATAAGGTTAAATAGTTAACCTTAGTTAAATAAACACTCAGTTTTCAATGCCACTAACTCCACCTGATCTACCAGATTATATTCTTTAAATATAACATTCAATCAAAATCAAAAGCCTGTCAAACTTTCTAAACTAGCCCTAATCAAGATATCATGGCACTATGCAATACAAATAGAATTACTCACTCTGTTTCCTATAGCATGTCTAGTACCATTTTTTTTCCTGATACTTTCAGTAGCTTTCTTAGAAACAGGAGAGTTAACTTGAATGTTGCCTTGCTCAAATGATCACTAAACAAAACACACCATCAAATTTTGCACAGTCCTAAAACAGGAGCTTGCCAATGTTTTCTTTCCTTTTCTTTCCCCGAAGGGATCAATATGTCTCAATTGTGTAATGAAATATACCCCCTTAGCCCCTTTTTTCAGGACTTTTTCACTGAGAAAAAAAACTGCGTATATATATATATACTTTACCAGAATCAATTGTAGCGCGCGCGCACACACGCACACACACACACACACACAAAGACAGACAACACACATATGAATAGTCATATGAACACTATTTCTATAAATGACAGCTTCTGAAATTTCTTTCGGTTTCTGTTACTATCTATAGTATGACCACACATAGTCATGGTTATGACTATGGAGACTCAAACAATGTTTCAGTTTGGATCCCCTAAAGAGGTCTCAGAGCGTGCAGAAATTTGTTTCTCCAGATGGTGCGGCAGCCGCTGTGGAAGGATGTATCATTCTGATAGAAGACACTTTAAGGCAGCGTTTCTCAATCTTGGCAGTTTTCAGATGCTTGAACTTCAACTCCCAGAATTCTCAATACTGGACAGGGAATTCTGGGAGTTGAAGTCCATGCTTTTGAAAGCTGCCAGGATTGAGAAACACTGATTTAAGGTGTTGTCCAGACAAGAATTTGATTTACACGCCTTTCCCTATGAAAGAATATTTGGGAAACTGAATAATACTGCAGTAGTAGCTAGCCAAACTTTATTGCAAATCACTTTCAGGTTCTCTGTCTCCGTCTCCATCTCCATCTCCATCTCCATCTCCATCTCCATCTCCATCTCCCACTCCCTCTCCCTCTCCCTCTCCCTCTCCCTCTCCCTCTCCATTAACATTTGGCTATGTCATTAGGCCACCAGGAGCTGAATTTGACCTTTATTTTCCATCATGCAGCTTAAAAAAAAAAACAAGAAAACAGGATATTTGTGAGGTACATAACTATTCATATATATTTGGCAAAGTATAAATCCTCTGATTAAGGTTTGGTGCCACTTAATCATTATGATGGTGATTGTTTATTCTTCTCCCTCTTCCTCCTTCCTCCAGCACTTCCTGAAATGACTGTCTGATATGCCAAATACACAACATGCTTCTTTGTGTAAATCCCAGTTATATTGTAAGTAGCCAAAAGCTTTTGGGAACCTAGAAAATATATTTTGGTAAACTTATAGCTTTAAAAGTACAAGTATAGCACCATCTCTTCAGAGTTGTTTTGGAGATAGAGAAGGAAGGATTAGAACTAGTTAGACTTTCATGGAGGCCAGGATTTATCTCTCTTTGGCAACAGTGTTGCAAGAATGAAGTGTTTTCTTTGTAGATTGAGTCCCTCAAATAACTGCCAAGCAGGCTTGCCCTTAATAATATTTTTTCCAAAAGTTATAAATAGGGGATTCTAGTATTCATCTGTCAGGATTAGAGAATATTATCTTTTTAATGTGTTTTTTTTGTTAAATGTGACTGTTTACACTGTGCATTATCTACATTCAGTACAAATTGTACTTTAAATTATAAGGCTCAATAGAAGTCAACAGCAGCCACCCTTTCATCCTAGCATCAATTCTGATTTTCTTGCATGAATTATTTAGCTTCTAAAGCTGCACATAAAATAATTTTTTTAAAGTCTTTCGTTTCAGACTTTGGCTGCTACTATTAAAAAGTTTTGTGATTTCATTTCTTTAAAAACAACCCAACATTTTCAGTAATAAGCAAAACATTCAAGTCAGACAAATGAAAAGAAGACTCAGGATCAATTCTACAATTTTTTTGCATTTTGACATAAAAACCACAGTTGCAATAAGATGTCCCTTTATAGTACAGTAATTGAATCTTATATGGGAGCTTCATTCATTGTTTGCATTTTTCCTGAATTTTTCATTGAACTGCAACATTACAAGCTGGACTTCCAAATAATATAAAAATTGTATTATATACTGATGAAGATGATGGTTAAAATGTTACCTGAGATAGAAGGGTCATCGATAACATACATACATACATACATACATACATACATACATACATACATTTATTATTTATTTATTTATTTATTTATTTATTTATTTATTTATTTATTTATTTATTTATTTATTTATTTATTTAGTTTTT
>JANHZT010001986.1:173400-186366 GCA_032468215.1 Stegonotus admiraltiensis | reverse complement strand
TTCTCTCCCCCCCTCCCCCTGCTTCCCTTTTACCTTTGTTTAATGCTCTGAAAGTTTTTCTCTCCCAGGCAAGAAGCAGCAGGGGACAGAAGTTTGTTAAATTACTGGGTCGCCTGCCCCTCACCCCGCCCCCCACTATTTATTGGCAAGGGGCGGGGCCAGCCAGCAATTTAACAAAGGGTTCGGCAGAGCCCCCTAGAACCGGCAGAATCCCACCACTGATCTTAACCACATACAACTGGAAACAGGGATTTTATTTTGAGAAGGGTCAGCCTCACTTGTGCAGGACCAGAGAGCACTGCTCCCCTGCCTCCTCCTCTTGTGTCCAGAGATCTGTCAAGGCAGAATTTGGACTCAGAGGAAACTGCTTCCTGCGAACTTTCCCCTCCGCGCTTCCACATGCAGCAGCAGCATCCTCCACCTTCTCTTTTGCTGGGAGGAGGCACAGAACTGGGAAATGCCAGCGATGTCTGGGATTGGGAGAATGATGCCTCCTTTGGCATGCTCTGCACCCTCACACACGCACACACCATTCCAAGCTTGGAGACATTTATCCACATCTGAGCTTACAAACTGCCAATCATGCCTGGGCTTGGGAGAAGACCCTCTCCTTCCTCTATGGATAAAAGTCCCCAAACCTGGAACAGTGTGTGGGTGCGTGTGTGTGTAAGCATACACATGCCTGGCTGCCATCAGTTTGGAAAAGCAAAGACTTGTGGGGCAATGAACTGTCCCTACATAGAGTTAGCCGATACGGTCCTGAATCAGCTTTGCCCAGTGAGCGGTATTGAGCTGGCCACGCCCACCATGCCATGCCCATCTAGTCATGGTGATCTGGCTACTGGTCCTTTGAGGGCAGCCATAATGCTGATGCGGCCCTCAATGAAATTGAGCTTGACACTGATATAGAGGATTCTCTTAAGATGAATTATGATAAAGATTAATGAGTTAACAGAAGCATATCCACAGCAAAGAGAAGCAAAGATGGTCAAATTGATTCTTTTATCCAAAGAAGAGAATATATCTAACCTTGTTTCTCTTTTGAAATTGCTTCTGGATTTTGTGCTTGCAATGGAAAAAAAATGAAACTTCCATTTTGTTTTTGCTAATTAGGTAGGTTTGTTGTTACAGAAATGGCTAGTATATACTTTTGTGTAAAAGTAAAAAGTTGAGGTTGTAATGTTATCTTCTACTGTGCTAGAGAGAATCGGAAATTGGTGCCTTTTTCTTTCCTTTTCTTCCTTTACACCATTTTTTCTTTCCCTCTCCCTCCTCCTAGTTTTCTATTACTTTTTTGAATTTCTCATTATATTTTATATTTTGACAAACCACTTTCAACTATAACTCTGTAAATCTTTTTGCCTTCTTTCTAACATTAACTTAGCTGTTTCCTTCATTCACAGCAAATTTCTTCTTCCAAAGCACTGCAAGAATTTGTAGTTATTTGCTGATTTGTAGATAAATCTGCCTTTTGAACTATTGATCTTGAATCACAATAGCTGTATTGTTTATCCGTTCATTCTGGGGAAGAGCTGGTTATGTTTTCCCAGAAAATTTTAGAAGAGATTCTAATAATTATTGCATTTCTCCTGTTTTTCATGCTCCATATCAACAAGATTAGATCAGCGGTACAATTCCAGTGATGCATTAGAAGAAAGTGTCAAGCATCTACAGTGTGAACTAGGAAGGCAAACTACACTACAGCTATACTTTGAACTAGCAAGACAGCAGAATTAGACAACAAAGAAGCTGATGAAATGATGTTTGGATGCTCCATTTTAATATTTGTAATCATACAACCAGTAGTCCAAACACTGAGAACTGTATGTAATATAACATTATCCTGCAGCATTATTATGAAACTCTAAATACTTTTGAGAAAACATCTCCTTAATTTGACTTCTTCCTGCTAAAATTTCTAGGGTCATTAAATAATTAGGGGCATGCAGAAAAACACTACCAAGTAGCTATTTAAGTTATTTGTGAATGGAAAATTAATTGCAATTCAGTAAAATGATATCAGTTTGATTCTCTGAAGAGAAGTAAATGGTTCGTGCAGAGCTGCAGAAACCAATTAGGAAATAAATAATTATTGTCTTTTTTTCCTGAGAATAAAATACTTTAGATCACATATTCTGTGATCTAAAATCTGAGAAAAATCTAAGCAATTTAATTTGATAAGAAATATTTAGAATTTTCCAATTTTGTCATGCTGTTTGGAAGGTCTGACATTTAATTTCTAAATCGTGTTATAAAAATGACCTGTATAATGAGTTATGTACAACATATTGCTATAAAATTCTGAATCCTTTAAGAAAATTATTCTTTGGAGAGTACTAATTAGTTTTTGAAGAATATTAATTACCCTCTATTAAAAATATTACTTCTGGGAAGTAGACTTCTTATAGCTTGAAATATAATAAAATTGCTCTCTAAGAACTGACCATTATATCAGAAAAGAAAGACGATGTTCATATTAAAAACAAGATTAGGAAACTTTTGCTCACAAAGAAAGAACAAGAGGTGAGATCGACAAAACATTTCAAAGAAACCTTGAATCAGCCAACACCTGGTATGACCTATGACTTTAGTAATGCTGATTCCATTGCGCTCCTTGACATTGAACTGAGCTTGATTGTAACTAAAGCAATTAGTGTACTGAAGAATAATAAAGTCAGTGGCATAGACCAGATCCCAGTAGAACTCTTGAAAACTGGCAGGGATGATCTGGTAATGAAGCTGATCAGGTTGTTAAACAATGTGTTAGGACATACGGGGGCGCTATTCAGCAAGTTCTGACAGGTTCTCAAGAACTGGTAGTGGAAATTTTGAGTAGTTAGGAGAACCTGCAAATATCACCTCTGGCTGGCTCCAGAGTAGGTTGGGAATGGAGAGTTTGCAGTATCTTTCCCCTGCCACACCCACCAAGCCACACCATGCCCACCAAGCCATACCCACAGAACTGGTAGTAAAAAAATTTTGAATTTCACCACTGGGTACATAAAATGTGTTCCCAATGACTGGAAGAAAGGAGCTATTGTTAAACCTTCCAAGTGACTGTAAATACTGGTGAGGTATCAGTCTTCTTTCCATACCTGGCAAAGTGTTCTCCATCATTCTTCTTAGGTGCCTGCAAGGAGCAACTGACCAAATGCTGTGGGGAGAATAGGTTTGGTCTACCTAACATTATTGAGCAATGCACTGAGTTCCAATGAGCACTTGTCATACATTTTAAAGATTTCAGGAAGGCTTTTAATAGCCTATATTGGGACTCTTTGTGTAACATCTGAAGAAGATATGGAATACCAGATCAATTTATTAACAACTTCAAAAATCTCTATCATAACAGCAGTTACTGTGTGAAAATTGACAGTGAAGCCACCAACCTTTTCAACATCAATACTGGTATTAGACAGGCTGCATTTTATTAGCCTTTCTGTTTCTCACCATAGATTTTTGTTATGCAGAAAGTGAAAGTTAGAATATTTTGGAGATGTGATGCGACACCCAGAAAATATGGCATATTTCACTTAATCCTCCAAGGAAAGATTAAAGGCAAACAAGGTCCAGGCAAAAGAAGAACGTCATGAATTCAAAATCTAAGGGCTGTTGATAAAAATAGGATCACCAACATGATCACCAATATTCTGTGATGGATATGGCACAAGAAGAAGAAAACAATGAATGGGCCAAACACTAGAATACCCTGGAATAAGCACACAAGACTTACTGACTTTGATTCTGCTGATGATGTTCCATTGTTGTCAGAAACAATGCCTTCCTCCAGGATATGACTACCAATTTACCAGAAAATCTAATGCCATGCTCTTCCATTACCTAACACGAGAAAATACAACTATAATATTTAGTTTTTTTTATTGTACTGTGTTAGGAACATTGAACATGGTATATGGAGAAAATTATTATTCCAATTAGATAAACAGCATTGGGGAAAAAAGATTTCCTGAACAATTTTTGGTGTATTTTTTAGATTTCGGGCTGTTAATCATGAAAACAATCTGTAACTTAATCTATTTTGTACTGTTTTATAGAAATCAACTGGAATATCTGTGCAGCACTAAAAGTAGTGCCTCTGTTGCTTGGAATACAGCTCAGATATACCAGGTATTGTTGTTATACATGCAAATGGGACAGTCATACAAGAGAGTAGAATTACATTTTTTTTAAAAATTGCCACTCCAAAAGAATTTACTTCCAGGACAGAAAAATGTGACATAATAATCTGTTGTTGACCCAACAAAAATACTTTTGCCACTGATTCACATAAAACTTGAATTTATGAAAAAAAAATTGAAAAAGAAAGGTGAAGGTTTCCATTTTTTAAGACAGATGTTTCCAAGAACAACTAATGCCAAGATTAAGGAGATTATTTTTGTTGGTCCATATCAGATACATTATATACAGTGGTACATAAGTCTAAGTGTTATTGCTATTGCTATAAATGACTAGTGGTTCAAACAGTTGGGCCATAGAAAATTTTCTGGAAAGCATTCAAGAATGCCATTGATAATTTTCTTGGAAACTATATTCAGCTGGTTGACAAACTTATTACAAGCATACAAGACCATGAAATCCAACACGTCACTGATTATTCATTTTCTGCATTCACACTTGGATTTCTTCCAAAAATACAGGTACAGAAAGTGATGAACATAGTGAAATTTACTCCAGCACATTGCTACAATGGAAAAATGGTAACAGGATAACTGGAATCCATTAATGCTGGCTGACTATTTTGGTCTCCACAGCAAGCTGCATCAGACACCAAGGACAAACCAGTATCAAAACCCTTTTATCCTGTTGATCTCATGCAGTGGGTTGGAAACATTATGTGATTAAATATATTAGTCATTAAAAGTTAATTTCATATTTCTCAAGATTCTTACATGATACAACCATTCTGAAGTTATGTTTCTGTTCAGCTTGATGAGGTCTATGACAATCACCAAAAGATTTTCAAGAAGCACTTGAAAAAAGTAGTTGTCCAGTGTAACCATACAATTTCTTATAAATTCTGAGAGAAACAGATAAAATCTCTCAAGGTCTTCCTACCCTAAGTTGCTCTATTTAGTCAAAGATGAATTAGCTTTTAAGAATCATTATGATCAGGTCAGATCTGCTAATCATAGTATTTAATGCTCAACATCTTTTTTCTTACTAACAAATGTTTTAGAAAGTTCTAAAAGACAGAATTTTGAAAACCTTTTTTTAGCAGGGGACGACTTTCATGCAGAATGTTAGATATCCCATGAATATTTATCAGAGCTGGAACTTTAGAGACAGCTTTGAATGAGAGGCATAGCAAATTAAAGATATATATTCCACTCAAATGATTTCAAAACTACAGCTTAACTGCCCAGATTCTTTTCAGGATTCATGGTTTGTATAGTATGCATAACCATATCAAACAACTGCAGTGCATTCTTTCTGGTATTATAAACGTTAGACATGGAGAAAGCCAACCCAAGCAGGATTGCAGTACAGAGAAAAATTAAAGCTTTCAACTTCCAAAACTATGATCTAGATGTTGTAAGCAGTTGTAAAAAGGGGAAATGTAGGTGCTTGCGATGCTTTGAAATTTTATAATAACATTTAGGAACGTTTTCCATCATTGTGACAAAAAAAATTACACGGTGAATACAGAAAAGACCTTAAGAGTTGACATATGTTAGAAGTGTTCATTTTTCAGGAAAAAAAGGTATGTCAATACATCATCAATATTAAGAGAAATAAGCTTAGTAAAGTTCAATAGATGTTGTGGAGTTTTCATGACCTTTAACGCACCATATTAAAAGTTTCTTCAGAAAAGGAAGAAATATCATCTTGTCACCTGGAGATTGAAATTGAACTGTTCTGAGACAAACCTGCTGTTTCTTCCGCAGGATGAATTCTGCAGGATGGGCAAAATGTCAGGATAAAAATAAACCAACTGGAAAAGAAAAAATTCACAGTATAGACTCATAGAAACTGCTGAAATATATCCCTTTTAAAATCCATGGCTCTTCAATGGTCCATATCACACAAAAACACCTTGCAAATAGCAAGCTACTAGATATTGTGCAACTCTAATATTTATAGATTTCATAGAAACATGTTTAGTTAAACTCGGTTATATGCTATGTGTTAAGAATAGCTATGTGCTAAGAATTCTTAGTTCCTAAGAATTAAGACAGAACCATGCAAAACCTGTCAATATACAAGGAGGAAGTAAAGGAAATATTATGATTTAGAGCAAATTACATTTAATCTTTAATAGGTAATATACAATTCCACCTGTTGTTCTTATATTCAGAAGCAAATAGGAATGTCAAGTTCTAGATTAAAAGTTAGAGCATGGCATGGAGAAAAAGTTTTAATTATTTGTTTTGGTATGTTCTCCATCTGATTTGAGGCTTTCAGTGCTTGTAATGTGCATAGACGATAAAACTTTTATTTACTTTTATCCAATCTTTTCTCCTCTTTGCAAATTATATAGGGAGGGAATCCATAATACAATTATAAACTTTTTGAACATTAAAATAAACATAGTTGAATTCTATCTGGTAAAAGATATTCTGGACCTTGTTCTTAATTCAAATCTTTGCTAGGATTCTGGACTACTTACAAAACAGTGTCTCACCAGTTTTCCTAGAAACATGCCACTTTCCCTAGAAACATGGATAACTGTTCTCAGTCATTCAAATGCTTTCCAATCAACTGACACAGAATTATCATTCAGGTTAAGTGATGCAGACCACAGATGTGGGAAGGAAAATGTCAGAAATCAGCATCAGAATATAGAGAAGCAAAAGATGGTCTGAGGATGGTCCACCTGTGCTTCGTAATGTAACAAATATTATTTGGTGCAAAGGGAGACAATATTCCAGCATTCAACTGGCTACAAATTTGTAAATGGAAAAGGGATGGAAAAGTCTTCCATCATTCTCTTCATTGAAGTGTGCCATATGAAAGAGAATCTCTTTCAGCTCCTGTTGAATTTATTCCTATGAAGCCTGCTTCTAAATCTTGTATTACCAGAGCTTCTTAGGTACTTGTTTTCTCCTGAGCCACCTAGGAAGAAAAAAAGAATATCCCAGGTCCAACTGTGAATTTTTAAGAGGTTTTACTTATATCAGAAAAAAATACATAACTGTATGAAGAATATGCCCACTATTAAACTACTAAGCTATTAAGTCCAGTAGCCAAAACTCCTTTCCTCTCTACTTGTATTCCAAATTGTCTCTGCCAACTTCTCCTACAGTTCTTTGTTCTGCAGGTCTTCAATCTCTTTTTTTTCGCCTTCTTATCCTCTCCTAATATTTTTTTTCCTTCTTGGGTCAAGTCTTCAAGCCATTTCTCAGCTTCTTCTTATATGTGAACTTCCAGCAAATATTGATTCAGCTGTCAATTTTTTTCTCAGGCATTCCTTGTACAAAGCCACATGCCTTTTCTAATTCAGCTCTTGCCCACAAGCTATTTATGCCAGGAAGGCACCCTGCTGGTTCCCAAAGTCTTCCGTCCTTCTATCTCATTTGTCTTGCTTCCCTTTTATCTCTCTTCTTACCACACCCAAAGTTGAGTATTATATATATTTCTGAGCTTTTAATGTCCCTTCAGAAACTAGGTTCCTTTCTTCTGTTCCATTCCTTTCCATTGTCTGGCTTTCAACTCAGGGGTTCATTGAATTATAATCCTGGGGTCAAGATGTCTGACAAGTCATTGTCCTACTTTTCGCAATCTGTACCTCTATTTACATACTTACCCATCCTGTTTTTTGTGCCCTCCAGTATAGCTATTAGTTGACAATTTTAGCCTGCCTCAATTTCCTTACACATCACTGAGTTACATGCACATAATTCACATCTGCATGTAATCCAGCTATATACAGAAACAACCCCAATGTGCATACACATACATATCTACTTAAATAGCTTTATTATCTATTTATAGTACATTACAATTTAATAACTATCTTTCCACACACATTCTAGAGGGCTTCTTTTAAGTTGATTTGTACCACTTTGCCATCAAACATTAGCAATAATGCTGGCTACAACAAATATATATAAAAAAAGAGTACTGCTGATTATGTTAGGCAAATATGGTTCTTTAAATTATATACCACCTGGCTGTGTGATATAAGATCATGCTAAAACATGCACCTTTGTTTGGCTTTCTGGAAATGCTTATTATTCCTATTTGTCCACCTAGCTTTGCAGAATAGATTCCAAAAAATGAACTGGAGGATATCAGATAGAGAATTTGGGATCTTTTGCATGCAAAGCATGTGCTCTTTGTAGCTTTCCTGATGTTGTAAGCTACATCTTGCTCACTCAACTGTCCTCTTCCTGTTTATGCATCTGTGAAAAAGAAAGAAATAGAGAAGACACAAATGGAACATTGCATGACTCACAAAAGAAAAGGTTACCTATGCCTGAAATGTGTCTAAAATGTAGCCACCTTTGGTAAATTACATCTACTCTCAATTGTAGCCCAAACTAATTTTCCCCAAGAATCAAGGGTGAAGTTATGATACTAACAAATTCACACATGTATCAAAACTTACAGTAGTAATAGCACTTAGACTTATGTACTGTTTCATAGCACTTTACAGCACTCTCTGGGTGGTTTACAAATGTCAGCATATTACCCCCAAAAATGGGTCCTCATTTTACCGACCTCAGGAGGATGGAAAGCTGAGTCAACCTTGAGCCAGTCAGGATCGAACGGCAGGCTTGGCACGTGGGCAGAGTTAGCCTGCAGTACTACATTCTAACCACTGCACCACCACCAGTAATTATAGCTTCTATTCTTCTATTCTTTAGGAAATCATAAAAGACCTAGTCTATTAGGTGTTCAGGACAGTCCCACCCCACCCTCCATCTCACTTTTTTTCTTTCTCCTGGTTTGGTTTGGTTTGGTTTGGTTTTGGTATGTTTATGGCTGACATTTTTGCTCCTCACTCAGTTGTGTACTTTTATATATTGGATTCTCACTAAACCTGTCCCATTGCTTTCTACCATATGCCACTGGATTGTTGTTTATAGTAAACAATATCTTCAATGTCATGTAGAACTTGTGGAGGAACTTGAGACTGGATATCACTGTAACGATCTACCAAACATATGTAGTGCAACTAGAGATGGAATGGCCTGGAAAAAAACCCTTGAAAAATTGGGGGCAAAATAGTTTTTTTCTGTTCTTTTCCAAAGCTGTTTCTTTTTCCTGAAAAATTGAAAAAAATAAAATATGATCTTTTCCAATGATAAATAATATATCTATGACATGGTATTCAAACTATAACATGAAGACCTTAATGAAAGATTTCTGAGACTTTTTGTAAAGTCTTAAATTATTGCAAGGTCTCTCAGCTGAGGATGAGCAAATCCTGAAATACAATTCAAGTAACACTGTACTTCTCAATGCAGTTCTTAAACAAGAATAATATGCATTTGTGCCACTAGGGGGCACTGCAGTGAAAAGGCTCCACTTTAGTTTGCTTGTGTACCTTGGACCTACTACAGTTGAGTAATTGTTGGTATACAATAGATCAGGGGTGTCAAACTGGCGGCCCACAGGCCAGGATGCATCACGCTCAGGCCACAGCCACCCCAGGTTCGCAAAGGGAAAAACATCATGAAATATTATGTGATGCGGTGAGTTTGACACCCATGCAATAGATGAAAGTTTCTGTCATTCTCTCAGGCCTTAACTGAAAGGTAAGAGGGTAAATTTGTCTGATAACTTAGTTTCTCTTTTGTAACCCTTAAATTATTCCTATTAATGTTCTTCACCATCACAGCATAATGTTTACCTATAGTCTGCTCAGTAAATTTGTTTTTCTTTTCCTCCTTTCAGTAAAATGGTGAGACCAACATCTCAAGTTTGGAAACATTTCCACAGTGCAATTTCTGCTAAGAGCAAAGCTACAATTAGCAAATATTGTGAGAAGAAATATTCTTTTCAAAATGCTACAAGAATGACAAAACATATCCTTGCCTGCCAGAGGGGGCCTAAAGACATTAAAAATACTTTATGGAATTAAATTATGAGGACCAGAATTAAAGTACAAGTAGCTTCTCCTTCCAGATGGGGACTGCAGCCAAGAAATTAAAAGACGCTTGCTCCTGGGGAGAAAAGTTGTGGCAAATCTGTTTTTGAAAACCTAAGTGCATCTCCACTTACAACTGCTGAAAAAAGTAAAGTGAAAGATTTTATTAAGAAATGGAAACAATTTTGTTGCCACCCAATACAGGTCGCTGCAAATCTCCTGGATCCAAGATTCAAAGGGAGTGGTGTGAGTGTTGAGAATACAGCTGCTACACTTGACCGGATTATGAAACAAGCTGTGCATTTAGGAATTGGTGTTGGAAAAGTACGTTCAAATTTTGCAGAATATAGAACGTCTTCAGGGATTCTTGCAACATGGTGGCAAGGTCTCTGTACTACACAACCTCTGACATCTCTTGCATCTTTCTTTCTGCAGATTCTTGACTCTTTTGCTGCATGTGAAAGAATCTGATTAAATATTCATACCAAATCAAGAAACAAACTGACCTTTTCTGCACTGTGAAAGGGTAGAAAAGCTTGCTTCAATACGTGCAAACCTAAAGTTTTTAGAAGTCCATGAGAAAAATGACAAAGAGGAAGAAGAAGAAACAGAAAATGATAGCAGTAGTTCAGAAAATAAGAGAAAAACTGTATGTATATGTTATGTCTTCTCTTTCTTTCTTTCTTTCTTTCTTTCTTTCTTTCTTTCTTTTTTTAACCACCACTCAAAAGGTAAACCTTCTATGGAGCTTAAATATTGAGGTGGACCTTAACTTTATTTGCTATTGATGCTAGGGAGGAAATCTAATTTATTTTTATGTGGATGGTTTCTTTATTTTTATTTTTTGTTGCTTTTGAGGGAAAGGGGGATGGTTACCCGTTTTATTGCAAGCATGCGTTTATATACACTGCATTTCACACAATTTGTAAAACTACTCCACACTGAACTTTTTTTTCAATTTTTCCAAAATTTCCATTTTTTTTGGAAAAGAACAGGAGAAAAAACATAATTTTTTTCATAGCTTAATACCACTCTATAAAGCCTTAGTAAGACCACACCTACAATGCTGCATCCAGTTTTGATCACCACATTATAAAAAAGATGTTGAGACTCTAGAAAGAGTGCAAAGAAGAGCAACCAAGATGATTAGTGGTCTGGAGGCTAAAACATACAATGAACAGTTGCAGGAACAGGGCATGGCTAGTCTAGTGAAGAGAAGGGCCAGGGGAGACATGATAACAGTGTTCCAATCTCTGAGGGGCTGTCATAGAGAGGAGGGAGTCAAGCTGTTTTCCAAAGCACCTGAAAGCCAGACAAGGAATAATGGATGGAAAGTTGGAAACTGATCAAGGAGAGATTCAACCTAGAAATAAGGAGGAATAAGGAGGTTGATTGTTCTCTGAAAGTGAGAACAATCAACCAATGGAACAGCTTGCCTTCAGAAGTGGGAGCTTCATCACTGGAGGCTTTTAAGAAGAGACTGGACTGCCATCTATCAGAAATGGTGTAGGGTGTTTGAGTGAGAGTTTGGAATAGATGACCTACAAGATCCCTTCCAACTCATAGCTTTAGTTTTTGAAGCAATGTACTTTAAAAGGCTGGTTTAAGGGAAATAATTTGACAACTGGTATTTATTTGGTGAATATCAACATTTCTTTCTTTGCAACAAAGAAACACTTGCCTGGACAGAACTGAATTCTAAAACAATGATTTGGAAATCTCTTGAAATAATGATGTTGATAATAACAAGAGAAGCAGTGAATTATTATGAGGGCCTCGTGAGGAAATGCAGGCTATAACATTCTTAAAAGAAATTTATGGAATGTGCCAACTGTTTATATCAATCAATTTGCCCATATTAAGATTGGTGATATTATATTCAGTGCTTGAATGTTCATAGGCTCTGTATACTGTACATGTAACTGAACCAGATGATATTCATTGTGAAGGAGTAAATGCACAATCTGGGAATGCTTGATCTGCAGCTTAGCAAAAAGTTCTTTTACATAATTAAGCTAACGCACATGTTGTAACCCCTGTTTGAGGCAAACAGATTTGATGACAGCTTTATTTACATCCTATTTTGACTCTTACAGCATGCTCTCTTTAGGGATTCTTTTGAAAAGCTCTGGATGCTGTTATTATGTATCCCTGTGCATGTTCAAGGATAACTAGATACTTATGCTGAAAAACCTGCACTGGTTACAAGATTAATATTGGGCACAATTTAGTAAGTTGGTATTGATCTTTAAACAGGTTAGGGTCTGTCCATATAAACAGTCTCTGTCCTGTTGTGAATCTGTCTGGACATTAAAATCTGCAGTAAAGGCCCTCCTGAAGAGACTTCTGCTATCAGATAGTCCATACAGGCTAATGTCTTCTGAACTGTTCTCTGATGATGGAATGTTCTCTTTAAGGAGTTTCATTTAGACATGACTCTGTCAGCATTTAGGACATTTATAAAGATGCTATTTTTCAAATAGAATTTTATTGTTTTACATTTTAAAATTAGTTAGGTTGCCTTGGGGGCTTATCTGATCCAAATATCAAGCTAGATATAAAATACATTAATAATTAAATAATTCATTTGAACACAATTCTTGATTATTATATCTTCAAGCTGTTATAAAAAAAGTGTTGAATCAAGTGAATTTTACACTTGAATTTTTAGTATTTAGCTTCAATAGAGTAGATGTCTGAAAATACATCATAAAGAAATTAATACTTTGCAATACAAATGGCTTTATTTATATATTTAAAAAGATTTTAAGGACCACACAAGAGCAAATAAAGACAATGCAATAATAATAATCCCACCACCCTAACCTCCTCCCATATTTCGGCGCGTGCATGCCCAAGATGGCGGGGGTCTGCTGAGTACGTCCAGGGAGATGGGGCTGCCTCTGCCTCTTGTG
>JANHZT010001986.1:136264-153016 GCA_032468215.1 Stegonotus admiraltiensis | reverse complement strand
ACCCAATAATATATTTACTCACACTTACTTAGGATGGTAATAGAAGCAGAAGAGAAAACTCTATAACTGCCCTAAATACAAAGTAGTTGTCAGACCTAGATGCCATCTTCTACCTTTGTGCCTTCAGGCTTCAGGCCTGTCACAAGCCTACTGTGGGAAGTTGGGAGAGGGGATAGTATAGAGTGAAGAAGATATGTAGCCAAAATAACATTCTTTATAGAAAGTCAAGTCCAAGGTGCCCTACAGCTGTGCTGAGAAGAGGAGGATATCCTCTATTCTGGACTGTATATGATTGAATATGTGGTGGACATGTGGGTGAGGAGCAAGGTCTTGAACTTTCTTTTGGGTGTGGAAAACCCGGAAGTTCTCAGATTTGGGTTTTCCCAGATGTGCCAATATGACATCTCTAATAAAAGTTAGCTTTGAGGAATTTCAAGCCTCAGGGTTTGATTTTGTTGGGGATGTTACTTGGAACCCTGAAAGTAGTATTTCTAACTTTCTTTTCATTCATGAGCATCTGGGAGTAGAGAGGACAGGAAGGGAGGAGCAAGATTTCTCAGTCTGTGTTTTTATTCAGAAAAACAACTATATGTATTCCTTATTGGTAATTAAATACAGTAATTTTAAATTTCTTCACTGTGAGGAAAGGGAAAGCTTTTCCTCTAAAAGATTTTTGTGTTCGCATTACCAGTAGCAGGAGAAATACAGTAATGTTAAATTTGCAGGGAGAAAAATGGAAGCTTTATGGTTTTCCCAATTCTGATAATTTTCTGCAACTTTCTGATCAGTTGATAAACACAGCAGATCACATAGGTTACAGGTTATGGATAACATAATTTGGCTTGTTGGGATGTCAGATAGAAAGAATGTTTTTATATTAATAGTTGTGGAATGCAAAACGAGACCCAACGTAAATTCATAGTTTCCTTCATACATCAATGCAAATTATTTTCATCAGAATACTGTTATTACAATTTTGTTTTCAATGTAATAAAAACTCAGATATTGCATAAGCTACATTTATTCTGGTTGTTTTCCTCTCACTGAATACACTGAATACAAAGCATAAAAATAAAACCCAAGAAAAGATTTGCACTTTTAGTTGCAAGGTCTCTAGCAAATGTAATTTCTGATAATTGTCTGAATAAATTCAGGTGCTATTAAATGTTGTGCTTATTTCATGATTATGCGTTTGCCTCAACTTATCACATTCAATAAATTGCTGCTTTGAAAAGACCTTGTCTTAACATCCTGCCAAAGTAATTGCAGTTCATTCTGCAATTTAAAAAAAAAACAGAATTACTCAAGGGAACTTTTCTCATGCATAACTTTTGAGTCTGAATTGTTCCCTTAAATAAGAGGTCTTCAAACTTGGCAGCTTTAAGACTTGTGGACTTCAACTCTCCAGCCAGCTATACCTCTGCTTAAATTTTCTCTCTGCATTAAGAACATGGTTCAAGAACCTGGGCAACAAGCAGGAATATCATTCTTGTTCTTTCTCATCTCAGCCATGTATTTAGTATCTTAATTTGAAAAAAAACTTTGTTTCTTAACAGAAGTTGCTGGGAATGGATTCTCATCAAAATTTAATGTGTGTTTCTCACAAACCATTTTCTATGTATGTGATAAAAGTACAACATATAAAGCAAGAAAAGGGGGGGGAAACAAAGCTAAAAATGCAATAAAGGAAAAAATAAGCCAAAATAGAAAAGAAAGAAAAAAGATACAAAGAAGTAGCTTTATAGCAATTATAATTTACAACTATAATTTGCTTACTCTATAATTACAACATATTTTTTTTATAATCTGTCTAATCTCAAAAACATAAATTGTAAGGTTTTTTATGTTTTACACAAAAATCCACAAGGGGTTTCCAGTCAACAACAAACATTATCTTTCATGAAAGAAGATATTTTAACTATCTCGGGAAGTTCTATCATCTTCGCCAACCATTCTTCCATTGTGGATAATGGCAAAACTTTCCATCTTTTTGCATACAATAGTTTTGCTGCAGTTATCATTTAAAATCCTCTGAAACAATGTATATATTTGAATCCAGAATGTTCTTGCTATTTTACATGTCCACCAAATATGATGAGTCATCATTTCAAATATATTTCCTTACCTAAACAGGAATGGAAGTGATTTCTGACTTCCTGCTATTCTCCCTATTGCATTTCCTTGTGGAAATTTTAGGGAGGGAGGGACGAAGAAAGGAAGGGAGGGAGGGAGGAATGGAGATTTTCTCCCTCCGTCCCTTCCACCTTTCATGTTCCTCCCTCCCTTCCTTTTTCCCTCTCCCCAACAGGCAAGTACGTGACTACTGCTGAGTGGGAAAGGGAGTGATTATGCAAATAGCCAAGAAGAGAATCTTGAAAATGAGGATTACATACTCTCCAAATTTCATTTCCACTAGCCGATTTGGTGTACCTTGGTTGCAAATGTTTTGCCCTATGATGCAGCATTTAGCCCAGTTAAAGGTTACAGATCCAAGAGTTTTAATAGTACATAGATTTTTTTACTTACAGATTTTGCTGTTACATTGTGAAGCTGCTTTTAATTTCCTGTGTGCAAACAGCAAGATATAAATTATTTACATGCAAAAATTAGCTTCAACAGCTCAAGTTATCACCTTCATTAAGCAATTATATATCAGTTAGAAAAGGAAATAATAAGACATATAATTATAATAATTAAAATAGAATACATAAAACATGACATGTATGTCCCATCTTTACATTGATTAAATGCCTGGATGTTCATTTATTTGTGGTATTTTAAAAGGGACATATGTTCAGGTTGATATATAATGAAAATACTGTTTGATATCATTGTTCTTCAGTCTGAATCCAAATGATGGAAGTTGTAGTCGACCTGTATACCTGTTTCTAAGGTATAAAATGGGTTAACTTTGCTGTAGGATTTTTTGAGTTCCAACAACTTCTGAACAACTTAATGTTCATGTATTCTCAAGTATATTTGCTTACAAATATGTAGTTATACAATTGCTCTATCCAAATATGTATAGCTGATTACATTTTTGCCCAGGATTAAATTGGCATGATGAATGTAATCCTGTATTAAGGATATCACTAATTTAGTTAAGCATTGAAGGTATGATAAAGATTATTTTCTCTTTAGCAAAATAGTTTTGGTCTCATTCATATTACACACGGCATACTTTTTGTCTTTTGCAAACTGTCTTAACCTTGAGAAAGGACCTTTTCCTAAATCCTCACCTATTTGTTCTGAAATCTTTCTCAGATAAAATTTCTGCACCTCAAGTGCTCAAGTGCTTGTGATAAAGCTTTTTTAGCTACATTATATGAAATTAGATTAGTAAAAGTTTGATGTGA
Source organism: Stegonotus admiraltiensis (assembly GCA_032468215.1). Lineage (NCBI taxonomy): Eukaryota > Metazoa > Chordata > Lepidosauria > Squamata > Colubridae > Stegonotus > Stegonotus admiraltiensis. Next base: position 149,660 of record JANHZT010001986.1, on the reverse strand, counting down.
TTCTGCCATATAAGATGATATAGTATCTGACAGTTCTATAGAGACAGCTTGTCACTGAGGTATTTCATAGATACTTGTGTTTTGTCCAGAAAAAATTAATACTTTAGTAATACATTTACAATGTTTTAAAATATACAATTTAAAATTATATAAATGTGGGAAAATGCCAGTGAAGCTAGACTGATTCAAATGTTTAATAAAATTAGGAGAATGCATTTCCATTTATGAACCTCATGTTACTTTTTTACACATCAGTATAAATCAGCTGTTTTGGTTAGATTGTGTTGTTGGATTGTGTGATGGAGCCCTTTGATGAGGGATGTAATGTTAGACATTGAGAGGGCTAAAGTCTCTGGAGGTAAGAGGTAGGCAACAACATCAAAGTGGTTATGAACTGATTGAAAGACATTTTGGTGGAAGATAGGACACATGCTGTACTTAAGGAAGGTGATCTTGTGTTTTATACTGATTCTGCATTCTAGTCCCATGAGCCTGACCTAAGACCCAGTCAACAGACCCTCAGTGGCACGAACTTTTGATGCTGCTGTTGTTATCATATCAATTTGTAACAAGTCCTCCAAAATCCATGGCTGAATAGTGGATAAGAGGGCTGATCTGGGATACCTTACTGAGATCTTGTTGTGTGGAGGTGGGTGTCCCTCTCTCAGAAATATGCATACTTGAGTTTTGAGTGTGGCATCAATTGCAACTCCAGGGTGGAGACAATGCAATGATTATAGTCACCTATCAGATTCTGTTTTTTAAAGGTGCTGCCCTACATATAAATAGATGTGAAACCCTGCAAATTGGATTGGGCACTAGAGAATAGATGGCAGTAGTTCTACTGTGACTGATATCCTATTTCATGGTAGCTCTTCTCTGCAAGCCGCTTGATGCTGTGGCCAGGCTGGCAGAATATTTCCCCAGGCTAAGTATACCTTCCTTTAGTTCCTTTATTATTATTATTTAATTTCTTGCTTATAAGTAAAACAGACATATGAAAATGTACAGTACTGTTGAAACCATATATTTTCATTAAAATGTTTTGCTAACATAAGGAAAAAAAGTTGCACAGGATTTTAAATCTGTGTATGAAATCATCCCCATGCCCTATTCAGAGTCAGTTTCTTTACCAAAAATTCAACTGTAAATAATAATACAAAAGAATTCCATTACTTTAACTAAATAGTCAATATGCTACTGGAGAGCTCTTTCTCTGTACAGGTGGTGATGAGTTAAGTGGTGAAAAGAATTATTAAGTAGTATTTCTGGGAAGACCTAGAAGGCTGGGAGTTACATTTAGGGGTTTAGAAGCCAAGTTAACAAGATTGAATGGCTAACGGGTCCAGGAGTATAAACTATTTAACTCAACATGGGATCACTAGCTTCAGTGGAGCAAAAGAAAGTGAAAAAATGGCATCTTCTGTAAGAGTCTTGTAGGAAGGAAATATAAACAGACTAATCTGCTGCTTATTTGCACAATATGGAACCAGAATTCTCTTTAAATTATATAGTGCTCCAGTTGTAACCCCTTTAAAATAGTATGATTACAATTTTGAGAATTTAGGGATGGTGGAACCATTCAATTACCTGCTTGAATGCTCCCCTTTAATATTGATGTCCATCTAATGCTTAGGAATGTTTGAAGCATACCAATTACTGGTTGGCAGAACAAGAGCCAGAACAGGTGGGATGAGGAGATTACATGAAATAAAAATAGAATACTAGAAAAAGGATTTTAAAATCTTCTTAGACTGATTTTGATCAAAGGATTTCAAGTAAGCTGTTTGTAATCTCTATTAAAACAAATTAGAAAACATTTTAAATGAATTGTAGAATATGCGTTTTCATAAAAACAAAGCAAAAATATATAAAAATGTATTATTAGCTTTAAGTACCTTGATCATTCTTCTTTGAAATGTTACTCATCTGACAATTTACTTTGTAAATTATATTAGGGAAGCTTGTAGTTTTAATTTGACTTGAACAAAAACTCTTTCATCTCTTATCTTTTTAATACATTGATTCATTAGAAGTTTGTTAAAATGATACACACCTTTAAGCAGTCTCCCAAAGCCTCATTATAAGTTTTAAATAAGTTTCACCTGTACATAATAATCAGATGTTTAATTTTTCAATAATATTTTATCATTGTAATGCTTAATCATTTTATAATTAATTTTCAGAATTTAATGTAAGTTTCATAATGATTATGGTCAATAGTGGGTTTCAATTTCATTTGCTACTGGTTCACTCGTGGCCATGCACAACGCTTTTGACATGTGCAGAGATTTCCGGGCGGGTAGGCGGAGCCTCCCGCAGCCACTGCTACCGGTTCACCCGATCCAGGGTGAACCAGTAGCAACCCACCACTGATTATGGTCCTTTAAATAAGGTCATTTCAAAGCTAAATCACCAGCTTGACACAGGGATGGAGCAAAGGTTGTAGGCTAAAGAAAAATTAGGTGTTTGTAAAAATTTTCACTATTATTATCAGGGTTATATTTTATGGTACTGGGACATGAATACATTCACTATTTCACAACACTGCTATTATTAAACATATGGATTATGAGCTTTTTCATATTCTACAATCGTAAAGTCATAGTTAGCCCTACAGTACATACTAGAATCAGATGAGTAGGGTTATATGGAGCAAGTGTCTGACTCTTGAGGAAGATGACAGGATCCTCCAGTGTATGAGAAGGCTCCCAAAAGGATAAACCCACCTAAGATGTGACCTGTGGTAGAGCTAATGAGCTGGTATTTGCTTGCATGTAAGGGTGGACTCATGTTAGATTACATACATGTAAGCACATATTACAAAGAAAAACCTATTTATTTGTTTATACAGACTTGCTGCCTTTGAAAACATAGAACATCACATAGTTTTTAAAATGATACTATATAGTAAATGGTGCACCATAAAAGCAAAAATATGCTTAAAGATCAATAAATGGGTTATCACGTTAAAGAACAAAGAATAAGACCATATAGTGCAAAAACTAGCCTTAAAAAATAGGATATCCAAAACAAGCTTTTAAAGCCTTTTAAAAGATGTATGAGTTGGATCAAACATAGCTCACTCTGAAGGTATCATTATCTGTGAGAGGTTTAGAGGAAAAGACTCTTTCTTTCATCTACCACTGAATCTCTGCCACTAGTGAGGCTATTTGTAAACAAAGTCTCTGACCTGGCAGGCTCTGATGAATATAGGTGCTCCTTCAATAGCTTTGGCTTTGTGCCTAGAAGCACATTTGCAACTTATATAGAATCAGAGACATTCTCTGATGGCCATGACACACTTGAAATTATGGCAGATCAAATCGACCACTTCAGGTGGAAGAAACGTACAGATACCATTTTAAATATTTAAATCATGATTAGAATCAAGTAGTGTGGTTTGGGATTTTCTTGTTCTTGCTGCTGTTTTGGTTTCTCTGAGTCAATGACTCCTGGAGACTGCTTGCACAAGTCTCTGCGGTTTTCTTGGCAAGTCTTTTCAGACGGGAGGCATTTGCTTTGCCTCCTTCCTAAGCCTGAAAGAAAGTGACTGGTCTAAAATCACTCAGCTGCTCAAAGTAGGACTAGAATTCAGGATCTCCCAGTTTCTAGCTTGATGCCTTAACCATGACACCAGATTGACTCAGAATCAAGTCAGCATGCAATTATTAATGACTAGCCAACCTGGGAACTATTGGATCATTGATCCATAGGTATTTTCTTACCAGTTTCCTTAATGCCTTCAACAATGACAGTCTCTAATGCAGGGGTCTCCAAACTTGGCAACTTTAAGACTTGTGGACTTCAGCTCCCAGAATTCCTCAGCCAGCTTTTCTTCAACTGAGAGTTGAAGTCCACAAGTAATAGGATAAAATAACAAGAAGGTGACTAGCAGTAGGAGGAGGAGAAGAACTGCTTAACTCATTTTGTACATCTGTCTTTACACAAAAGAAAAAAAACAGTCCAACCTATCAAAGAAATACTATAAAATGCAGATTAGGAACGCAAGTCAAATAAGCAAGAAAATGGTAAGAGCATCATTCACTGTAGAAGAGTTCAAATGAGAAGGACCACCCTCGATATCAACATGATATCCTTTGTGTGCTCTTACTTCAGTATCTTTGTCTTCTGACTTAATTGTGTTAAGCCCTGTGCATTTAAGCAAGTTTAAAGAAACAAGAACAGATTTTAATAATGTATTTTTTAATGCTAGGCTGGAGTAAATGCAGAACCCTGGAAGTGGAAGGTGATTTTCTTATTTAGAGGGAATTAATTAAGGTGCAATCTCTTTGAATGATTTCAAATCATCCTAGGATTATTTTCACCTGGGTTAATTTGCCATTTATGAAATAAAGTGGCAGCTGATTCACCCATCATCTCTTGATTGTTTGAATTTGTTCTCCCATCCAAGCCCTTCCCAGGTTTCCCACAAACCCTCAAAAAATGCCTTTATTGTGCCATTTGGGTTTTGTGGCCAGGCTGGACGCTGCTGGTTCTTTGATAAGTCAGCAGAGAAATGAAAACAAGTGAAGAGAAGAAGCATGCATGGCCATGAAGTTAGTTGTGCTGTCATGAGGGCAGATGAGCTGCCTTGCCTGCTAGCCAGGACCGTTGTGGGGAAAATGGAAACAGCGTTCCAATGGGCTAAAACTAATTTGTAGATTGGCCCTGGGAAAGGAATTCACCTCAGGTGCTGAGGTAAAATGCTGGTTTGAGCCATAAAAAGAGAAAAGATGGAGAAATATTGCCACTAAACCTGTGTCTCGGGAACAATGGGTGTTTTGGAATCACTGTGCAGGAAGTTGGTAGTTAAGAGAGACTTCACTGTTTGTATGTTGGGCTTTTGGATTGGATTAAGCAATTTTTTCCTGGCCTGAAAGAAAGAAAGGAAATAAAGATTTGGAGTCTAGAGAAGTGAAGAACCAGACAGAAGGACACGTTTCACCCAAATACTGAGGCAGATTATGACCAAGGGAAATGACTGCCTGCAAGAGGATGTTTGGAAACTTCAAGGAAGCCCTAGTCTGGGAAGAGGTGAGCAGAAGATCCAGAAGGAGTTGCATCCTGCATCAATGTAGAGGGAAAACTATCAAGAACCAAAAAAAAAAAGCACAGATTTTAAGAATGCACCAACATAAATCAGCCAATTCCTTGTTTCTCAGTGAAAAAACTGAAGGAAACAGAAAAGGAGAAAGGGGGGAAATTGTAACTAAGCAATGGAGTGGGTGGTTGCTAGCAAATAGCTCTCGGAGAGAAGGAGTAAAAGGTCAATCCTTTCAAGTAATAGGAGAGGAGAAATACCTTCTACTGAGAGAATCGGACATACTGCTGTGTACAGTTCAGTTTTTCCCTAAATTTCTATAAATAGACAGTATTTGTACATACAGAAGAAACAACACCCCCCCTTGGTTTCTGTGAAGCAATTGTTCCATTTAAAAGTCTCACTCACACAATGCCATCAGTCACACTAGGACATTGATTCCTCCCTATTTCCCTTATTCATTCTTTCCCACTCTGGTCCCACATATGCTGCTATTCCATTCATCATCCAAACTTGGAATTGTACCATGATTCTAATACATCTTACCTTAATACTATGCTCTGAATCTTGTGTTGCTTGCATCTCCTCCTAAATATATACAATTATAATGCCAATAAGATGCTGAGATGACAATAGTTTTGCATGTAAAGTTATTCAAATGTCCAACCAAAGGATTTAAATATGGCTTTACAAATTTACTATGCTAAAAATCAGCCACAAACCACTAAAAATCAGCAACACAGTTGCAACCTCATCCACTTCAGTTGCATTGTTAGGCATAGCAAAAATAGTAGGCCAAAGGAGAAAGCAAACTAACACAATTTAAGAACCAGATATGACAAACAGCACATTCTAGTTACTAGATGAAATTTAATGGAATAAGCACCCAGAAGAATCATAAGGAGAAAGAAAGGAGAAACCAATAGATTTTCACATTAGAAGTTGTAATGAACTAAATTAAGCCTCTTGGGACTTCAACATAACTATTAGGCCCAATACTTAATACAGCCTTGTTCATTTCTAAGTTTCATGTCAAAAGGATAAGTTAAAAAAATGCTTTCCTAGACTTTGTATGGTACCACATGGGGACAAATCTCTATGCACCCTTTCTGCATATCGCTAATAGGGTGTTTCATCAGTAGCGGCGGCCTCCTCATGCATTTTTCTAGAGGGAACAAAACACTTAGAATACAAGCTGGCCTCTTTCTCCTTACTGTCATCATTAGCAATGTGCACATTACAGTCCACAGTTCTTTAATTAAAATTAATTTCTAGTAATTTGGGACTTCAAACTGTTGTGGGATTCCAAGCTGAGTCAAACCAAAGAAATCTGGAAATGAATCTGAGAATCTGGCTGAACTGTGAGTGGCCATCTTTAACTCAACTCGACAATACTTTTTTTCCCCGTAACAGAACTCAAGCCAGAAGAGCACTCTAATTTGAAACATTGATTGCAATCATAGAAGTGGCTACTGTACATAATAGCTGCTCAAAATTCCCTTTTGTGCTGTACTGATGTGACCCAATTTATAAAATGGTAGGCACCGATGTACTAAAGAGTAGCACATTAGAGGATCAGCTGCTGGGGGATGTTGGCTGCTTCCTATTTCTGCTGTTCTTTTGAAAAACCTTAACTTTCTCTCTTTTTTCTAGATAGCCTGTGTAATTTTATTTCTTTTCTGTAAATATAAAGAATAAGCAAAGGTTTTAGATTTCATGGTGCATGTCCAAAATTTCAGACCTGTTTAGCCAGTCCATCTACCTATGAGTACTGAACTTGAATAATGTACGAATCATGAAAAGACACAAGCCAGAATTTTTTTCCCCCATCAATTGGTGTCTGGTTTTCAGAGATTGCCTGGATTAGACCCTGCAGTTTTCTTGGCAAGTTTTTCAGAAATGGTTTGCCATTGCCGCCTTTTTAGGGCTGATAGAAAGTGACTACTTAAAGGTCACACAGTTGGCTTTATGCCTAAGGCGGGAGTAGAAGTTACAGCCTCTTCATTTCTAGCCTGATACTTTAACCATTGTACCAAACTGGCTCTCAGATTATAATTAAAGGCTGCTGTGTGGAGTCTTTGATAAATGAACCTCAAAAGGGATGCAGTTTAACATCTGAAATTATAAACATAAGCTAGGACTGGCTAATATAACAATTAACTCTTGTTCAAATATATATATAAGCAGATTCATTGGGATCTATTGATTTAAAAAGCTTTTTTATGGAAAGAATGGAATAATAATATTTAATATGGGAGGGTGGATATGGTAATTACTATGTTTGTAACTGCTACAAGAAGGTCAGAAGCTGCTTCTTTAGATAACTTTCTTGCTTTTTTGTTAATCACTTTTTTCTTTTATAATTTTATACTCTTTTTTCTATTTCTTCTTCTATGTTTCTATAATTTTCTAAAAACTTTATAAAATGTTCTTTTAATATTCCAGGTTTTTATACACTCTATGTGGCTCAGATGCTAGGTACAAAAATTTACATGCCATTTGTAAAGATGTCAAGTTTGTTAAATTAGGTAGCCAAAACACCATATTTAATTTTTTCCTATTTATGATTAACTTTTTCATGGATACATATATTCCTCACATACCTATTTGATTTTGGTTTTCCATTTCTTAAGGAGTGAAGTAGTTTACCTAGCTGAATGACTTGATTATGCTGCCTTCTAGTGGTTATATAAAATAATTCATTTATAAAAAGATGTTTGGGATTTTCTTTGAAGAAAGAGTAAAATCATATTACTGAAAGTTTCACAAATTGTTCTTTCTGTGATTGTTGGAAGAAATTTCTGGTTTGTATCCCTTTTTACTATACTTCAAAATTTACTGTCACCTTGAGTGTGATCACCATTTCCTTAATATGCTAAGACTTTTGGCATTTTCACCTAGAGATGAATCTGGTCCGAGCAACTAATTAAAATTAGGACCTTTGTCACAACTGGAAGAGAAAGTGTCAAAAGGATTATCCTTATAGAAAATGATAATAGATTTTGATGCCTATAGCCATCTGATGCAGCTATTACAACTAGTCCTTGCCATAGCAAGGTAAATCCAGCTTACAAATAACAGCATTGCTCCACTTCCAAATCAATCATGGAATGACCATGACTGCCTGGATGTCAGAAGAGAGTTGGTTACCTGCTTTAAAAAAATACAGTGAAGGCCCTACTTCATACACTTCCCAAGATGAAACATGAAAAGGCCATACAAAAGGCTAATTCAATAAAGACAAAGCAGACACCTAAGGGCCTCTGGCAGCATGACAGGTGCAACATGTCCCATGTCCCTTTTTTGGCATCATAATTTCATCCATATTTCCACTAGACCAGCTTGAGCTCTGTACTTAATATCAGCTGTCAAATGGGAAGACAATTTTGGACCCTATATGTGACAGATGATATACTTATGTTTGACGTCAAATTCAATATAACTGACAATTCATATGCTTAGTGACCCCACACACACTACATGAGCTGAACTTTCAGATCAAATCAAACAGCACAGCACAGGGAAGGCACCATTTTATTTTATTAAAGCAGAGGTTCTTCAAAATAATTTGGTCTGATGGACTTTGGTATTTGCCTCTCTGTTTACATACACTGATCACACAGCAATGATTCCCAAAGATTGCAGCCATGACCTAATAATTCCTATTTAGAAGAAAGGTTCTTCTAAAGGTTTGCTGGAAGAATTGGGTTCTTCCAGCAAACTAATACCCTATCAGTTTACTAGCATTAGCAGGAAAATACAGAATATGCCAAATACTTGTTCAAAACATTTCAGGACTGCTTATACCTACAGAATAAGATAGCCAGGAAATAATCTGTATTTAGAAGTGGTCACTACTTTTGGTCATGATCTGAGTCTGCAACACTTGACAGAGAAATAAACTTTAAAAGTGAAGCTATATACAATCTTCATAGATCCTGAGCAGCTTTTTTCTCAGTCTCCCACTCTAATCTTTGGTGTAAACTCCAAAATTCCACACAGGCAGAAGAATTGTTTTACTTCCCTGCCAACTATACGACAATTCAACTATAATGGTCAGGTGTAGCTTTAAGAATCATTGTACCAAGGAAATCCCTTTTATCAAAGGAATAGCAGGGAAGCATTCTGACACTTTCATTATTCAATTATTATATTAATCCTCTAATAGCCAAGAGAAATAACCTTTCACATTATCCCTGAAATTGGCAAAGAAACATATAGCAATTCTTTTATATGCAAACAATGTGGTATTGCTCTCTCAGGCTCACATTGGCTTAAAGAAGAGCATTGCAAGCATTACAAGCCTGGCCTAAGAAATTAACTACAATAAAACCAGGGTGCTGGTGTTCATGAAATGTTCTATATTGCACACCTGAAAATTAAATAATCCAATTGAGCAGTGCAGGTTATTCAAGTATCTTGTTATTGTATTTCATGCCACAACTATGTATAGGCTATGTATGAAATATGTAATTTAAAAATCACAAAATCTGTCCCAATCTGTCTTTTATATTAAAGAAGCATCACATATTTTGGCTGCACTTGGAGTGCATTCAGCCCAAGTCTGGGTACAATTCTTGTTTGGGCTCAGATAGATGCATACAATTCTTTTGCCCCTTTGGAAGCTCAGAAACTAAGGTCCTCAGGTCCCATGTTGCATTTCAAATGTGATCATATCAGGAGGCTGTGTTACTTATTTCTTCTGCAGGTCTAACTCCCTGGGTCTTTTCTGAAAAAAGTGGTTTTCATTGGGCCAAGATGATACATAAATAACTGGAACTTTGGGGTTTTTTTTTAATTCAGGTGTGCATATTGGGCAAGAATACATAGCAGAAGCAATACCACATTTTTTTTAAATTCAGGTGTGCATATTGGGCAAGAATACATAGCAGAAGCAATGAAGCAATGCCTCAAGTACATTAATATTCAAATAAACCTGATGTCCCTTCCCAGACAGGTAGATCTTGTACCCTTTATAGACCAGCCAGATATCTTAATCAAATTACTGTCCCCAAATTAAGAAGTTCCTTAACCTTGGCATAGTTAAATGTGCTTTCATCAGCGGTCTTAGGAAATACAGAGGTATCCCATTTAAATTCAGACTTTGCCCTTGTGGTGAAGAAGACATAGAAACTGCCAAACATGTTTTCGTATACTGTCCATTTTACACTGACACAAAGTGGAATGCCAGATATAATTTTCTTTTAAGAATCAATATATCACTATGTTCCTTAGCAAATATATTTCTATTGATCAAGACAACTTATTTGTTCTTCATAAAATTAGTAACAAAACTTACTTCATTGATAAATTTGTTGTATTCTTATGCTTTTACATAATAAATTGGTTGGTGGTGTTATGTTTTTCATATCCTCCAATGTTAACCCTGGCTACAAAGTTTTGCCACCAAAGGTACACAGCATCTATCATGGAGTTTCTGTGAGTGTGCATCAAATTACCCAAAGAAATCTAAGCAAGTTTCATTACGTGACCACTTATAATATTTAAGGAAGGAATAAATGAAGAGTCTTTTAAAAATGTTATTTATTAGAATACACAGAAAGAAAAGAAATAGTAAATGAAAACATAATAAAAATGGTGGCGAATAAGAAAAAAAGAATTAAATTGTGCGTGTTTAAATTATGTGTATAAATAGCAGATTGACTATACTGAAAAAATATCGCTTTAGCCAGACTTTTTCTCTATGACTATGAAATAAGTTCTTACATGGTAAGTAAATACACTACATCTAAAAATTAAACCTGGGAATCTTGCAAGTTAACCATTTTTAAAAAGAAATGCAGCCCATGCATGCTAGTGTAGAATTGTTCATACTTCATTAAAGACATGATCAAATAGTTCCTAGCAGACATATAATTGTTAAGAAGTTTGAATACTTTATATGCAGTAAGCCTTCAAGAATATCTCACTATTTCCTTCACTGGAAATTTATACAGAACTTTTAACCTTTAAAAATCCCTGTTGAAAAATACAACACTTAGTTTCCCTTCAGTATTCGAATAGGACACAGCTACAAATGATGTTAAACTGCTCTTAATTGCATCACATCCCTTTGAGAAATAACACATTATAAGGAAAGAATAATCACAATCTCATATGAAAATAATATCGATGTAAAACAACTTTGTAAAGGTGGCTTGGGGAAATGTTGAAAAAGCAGGTCTATTTGTGTTATTTGACTAACATATCATTTTTAGTAGATAATCCTCTTTATTTTTCCAGCCAAGACATTCAAAAGGAAAAACTATCAAACCATCATTCTCCTTTTATTACACATATGCACATTTTCTCTTGCAAAAGACTGTTCTAATGTGATATTTATTTTTCTATAATAAAAGAAGCTTAAAATATAGATGTGCAAGTAAATTATTTAATGTTTCATCATAACTGGAATGATTTAAGTAAAACAGCTAAAATCAATTGGCAACTAGACTAATGAGATCTCTTTTGTTCTATTAGTCTATGTTATAAAATGTTCGGAGTCAACATTTTCAAAATATTTTATGAAGCCAAAGAATAAACTGGAATTTTAATTCAAAGCACTAGATAATCAAGGAATATAAACAAGTATATCATTTGTTATAAGGGTATATACCAATTATAGGCTGATAAAGGTAATAAAAAGAGAATAGTTGTCAGAAGGTGGAACAAAATATAAATCCATTTGAATTAGGCCAGTTCAGTATGTATTTGTGTTTTACGGAATGCGTTTTCTCCTTTTTCTCCTTTCTCCTTCTCCTAATATTTACCTAGTCATAAGACTTCAGTTCATAGTAGTTTCAGACAATGGAGGATTCATAGATTGTTAAAATAACAATTCATGGAAAAAGAGATGAAATATCAATAAAAAGAGAACCAGACATGCACAAACAAACAAACAAAAAACTAAACAGTATGGCCATATTCTGTGTTTCTTGTTCCAATTGCTATAAAATGATAGTACTCCATGTAAAGCATGCAAACATTCATGTAAAGTTGTATGATATGGGGATATTTCTTATCTCACCTTATGAATGTAGAAATATGTGATGGAATCTGTTATTCTAGGGGCAAGGATATTAGTGCCTGCTAAAACTCTCCATGACTGTAAGTTTTAGCTTCCTGTGGCTTAGGAGCACATCAAAGAATTGCCATAATTTTAAATAACTTGTCAATAGAAATTCAAACACTGAAAAGGATGAAATATGTGGTCTTTAATGAGAAACCTAAATGATAGACCTAAACAATTGAAGAAAACCAGAAGTATTTCTCCTCTTCATCTTGAATGATACAATGTGCATCCTAGCATCACAGTGTTATGAGTATCTCTGTGTCTTGGTTTCTTCTTGGACTGGTTCATTTGGAGAATCATTTTGTTTCATGCCGTGTTATGAATGGATTTAGAATGGAATAACCCCATGTATCTTGTAATGTCTCAATTGGTTCTCAGTTCATTGATTTTATAGTGACAGGTGGAACAAATTCTATCAAGCCAAAATATAGTAAGTGAGTGACCAATTGAGCAAATATCCTTAAAATAAAGAGAAAGACTTTAAACATACTAATCAGTATCAATCTTCAGGGAGAATTATATGGGCTATGACATTGAACTCTGTGGACTGAACCATTACTTGATTTTTCCAGGTTAGAAAGTTTTGTTCTTATTATGGACAAGCAATTATTTTTTATAACACATGACATAATGCAGTAAGAAGATACAGAAAAGCAAAAAAAGTACTTCTTAATATATAATGTGGTATGACCAAATTAAATGAATGATTGTGTTCTCTCAAACCCTTCAAGCAAAAGTAAACAAAAGAATTATAAAATTTAGAAAGACAAACGGGATGCCTCAAGAAATATGAGGAATGGTGGAAGAGTTAAGTGGTAATTTCAAAAGTTACACTCTTAAAATTAAAAAATCATAAGCAGAACCATCAAAAGTAGAATTTAAAAAAACCTGGGGCATTTGTTAAGATGATAAAAAATGAAGGATGACATATAATGACAAAAGTACAAAAATAGTTTAATGAATGATGATTAGTTTAATTAAATAAATGTATCAGAAGATCAGGATGAGTTAAATAATTAGGAGATGGACAATTAGAAGCAATTGAAATGCTGTTTTAATAAGTTCAGCTGGAAGCTAGGAAAGAAAAGGAACTCTCAACAAACTAACAAAATCTGTCTGCTATCATCTCTCCCTCATGCTTACTTGGTTTACTTGACAGGCCCTGAACTTAGAAGGCTTATTACATTACTTGGGTGATAAATCACTTAGGTTCTACAAAAAGGTATTTATTACTAAGAACAGCACCAGAAGAAGCAGCAGCACACTAGCAGGAAAATTAC